>PVJL010002691.1:113839-185278 GCA_004026885.1 Lyroderma lyra
GAGGCTACTTTTGTGTCCCAGCATATGGTCTATCCTTGAGAATGTTCCATGTGCACTAGAAAAGAAGGAATAGTCTCTTTTTGCTGGATGAAGTGTCCTGTAAATGTCAATTATGTCCAATTGCTGTAATGTGTCATTTAGAGCTGTTGTTTCCTTATTTATTTTCTGTTTGGATGATCTGTCCATGGCTGTTAGCGGGCTGTTTCAGTCTCCCACCATGATTGTTTGTTCATTAGTTTCTCCTTTCAAATCTGTTAGTAGTTTCTTTGTATGTTTTGGTGCATCCTGGTTGGGAGCATATATATTAATTAGTGTCAAGTCTTCTTCTTGTTGTGTTGTGCCTTTTATCATTGTGTAATGTGCATCTTTGTCTTTTACTATCTTTTTTAACCTGAGGTTTATTTCATTGGATATCAGTATGGCCACTCCTGCTTTTCTCTGGTTACCATTTGCTTGAAGTATTGTTTCCCATCCTTTCACTCTGAGTCTGTGTTTGTCCTTACAGCTGAGGTGTGTTTCTTGGAGACAGCATGTGGATGGGTTCTGTTTATTAATCCAGTCTGCTACTCTGTTCTTTTTATTGGTGAGTTCAGTCCATTAACATTTAGAGTGATGATCGATATGTGAGGATATCCTTTGGCCATTACTTATTTCACTGTTTGTTTTTGTTTTATTTTTGTTTCTTTCTTGTTGCCCCAACTTTATTCCATTTTTTCCTCATGTTTTGGTTCAGGTCAAAGATCCTCCTTCAGTATTCCTTGGAGTGCTGGCCTTGTGCTGGCAAATTCACTCAGCTTCTGTGTGTCTGAGAAGGTCTTTATTCCACCTTTATATCTGAAAAATAATTTTCCTGCATAATTTATTCTTGGCTGGAAGTTCTTCTCTTTTAAATTTTTGAATATTGGATTCCACTCCCTTCTGGCTTGCAGAGTTTCTGCTGAGAAATCTGATGCCAGTCTGATGGGTTTTCCTTTAAAAGTTATAGTTCTTTTTTCCCTGGCAGCCTTGTTAATTGTCTCTTTGTCTTTAGTTTTGGACATCTTTAGTACCATGTGTCTTGGAGAAGATCTGTTAGGGTCCAAGTATCTGGGGGACCTGTTCTCTTCTTGAATTTGGGGTTCTAGATCTTTCCATAGGTTTGGAAATTTCTCATCTACCATTTGTTTGAGTATGTTCTCTGTAGAGTGCTCTACCCCTTCTTCTATTCCTATTATCCTGATGTTGTTTTGTCTCATGGAGTCAGATAGTTCTTGTAGAGTTCTTTAAATCCTTTTGGTTCTGTATTCCCTCTCTTCCTCTTTCTTAGCTGTTTCCATGTTCTGATCTTCGATATCACTAATTCTTTCCTCCATCTGGTTGGCCCTGTTTCCTATGGCAGTTATTTCATTTCTCACTTCTTTTATTGTATTATTTATCTCTCGCATTTCCATCTCAATCTTCCTTATGTTTTGAATTTCTTTGTTAAGTTGTTCCTTTTGTTCATGAAGTTCCTTTTTTATGTCATTCATGTCATTTTTTATGTTGTTTATGTCAGCCATAGTGCTCTGCCAGTATGTGTTCATTTCTCTCACAGCCTTTAGAATGGCTACTTTAAATTCTCTGTCACTTAATTAGGAAACCTCTAGGTCTAAGAAGCTGTCTTGATAAATTTCCTGTTCTTTCTGAGGAGTTTAGTTTTTAAGGAATTCATTCTGTCTGCTGGATTCTTCCTCTTTGACATGAGGGCGTTATGTTCAGTAATGCCCACAAGCTCCGATTGGTACTTTTGTGGTGTCTTGCTGTAGGGCAGACATGAGGTGGTTCGGGGGGGGCAAGTTTTGGGAGAGAGAGGGGTTGTTCATTTCTTATTTCTGGTCTCCTGCTACGTTTGGAGGTGGTCCGCATCTATCATGGTCCCTTCACTTCCTGTAGTTAGTTACTTGGTTGGGGAGGTTGTAGGAAAGGGGAGAGGCCAACAAAAGGCACACCGGGGCAACTCCACCTTCTGCCCTATGCTGGGGAATCTCAGTGATGCGAGCCAAGGCTGCTCCTGATGACTGGGGTGAATGCTATCAAATCCGCCTTTCTTCCCAGGCCTGTTTCCATGGCCAAATTTTGGGGCAGAGTCTGTGGGCTCACACTGCTTTTAGGACCCAGGGGTGCGTGATCAGGCATGCACACAAGTCTGAAGCTGTGGGTCTGACCCTGCGGTAGGAAGGCAGCCGGCCCGCCTCCGCAGTAGGCCAGAATGGGAGTCAAAGCCCTGTCTGTATAGGGGCTGTGCGCTACCTGTGGGACATCCGGCTCACCCCCGCAGCGGGCGGGGACCAGGAACTGCAGCTCTCTGCAGGAGCCACACGCGCCTGCGCTGTGGGTCCCAAGGGAGCCTAGAGCCAAGATGTCCTCTCTGCAGTTCAGAGTCCTCGCTCAGTCCTGCTACCACTCAAGAGTTCCAGAGGCTGGCTCCCAAGGTCTGTACCCAACTCGCTGCTCCAAATTCCAGCTCCCTAGCCTAGCTCCCCAATGGACTCCCACTGTTCTGTCACTTTGCTAGGGCTTTTTCTCTTGTCGCCTCCTGGCTTCTCCCCTCCCATGCACTGCAGTCAGCCGTGATCAGGTCCTGTTGTGATCCGTCTTTGCTCCCTCCCCTCTCTCCCACTCGCCCCCTTCTCTCCAAACCCTAGGTGTTTACTTGCAATGCGTGGATGTCTCAGCTGCCACTTTTGTCACCTAGAGTCCTCTTTCTTGGCTCCTGGGTGGCCGCTCAATTGTGTTTTCTGGGAGAGGCTTTAGGGACCTCCTCTCCAGTCGTCACTTTATCCTCCTTCACATGTTATTTTTATATGCCCTTTTGTCACCATTGAGCTACCGTTAATTGAGTTCTTACTATGTGTCAGATGCTTTAAAGCACCATTCTATTAATGCCTCTCTACTCTTACCCACTGGGCAAATATCAGTGTGTTCTACCCATTTATTGCACCTCTTCTCATCAGTACATGAAAGGCTTGTTTACTTTAGGAGGTCGTTATAAGCATAACTAAAGGGGTTGTTGAGAGTAACTGAACTTGTATTTTAAATTTAATATATGCAGCATATAACAGCATACTTATTTATAAATGGTACATAGTGTGATTCTAATGTTAACATCCATTCATTCCCTACAAGGATGTAGGGGAAACCCATAGTCCAGAGTCACTGGAATCATGTATATATTATTTGAGTTCAGATCATCTTTTTAAAAAAATTTCCCCCTTTAGTCCTAATTTATCTCTGGCCCTATGCCCATGATCCATGCTGCTCCACTTAGATCTACTTAAGACTGATAATTTTAGCATCAGAGTGTAAGTATGTGATTTGCAGAGGTTTTTTTAGTTTTTCTTAAGACAAATGATTGTGAAATAACTTGTCAATTTTCAAACTTACTATTCCTCCCCATAGTCGTTGCCTTTGGACGTGGAATTCCTCTGCCTGGAATCCCACCCTAACCTTCCTGTCTGACAAACTCCTATATGTCTTTCCAGACCCAGTTGAAATGTAGCCTCCTTTGTGATGGCCACCCTTAGCCTCCCAGAGAATCCATCCTTCCTCCGTACTTCCAAAGTACCTTCTGAATAATCATGACTGGACTGCATTTATTTGTACATATGTTTATTTCTTCCATTACACGTGAGCCTCCTTAAAGAAGAGAGTGTGTTTATCATTTCTACATTATTAGCTAGCAAGAGTTCCTCGCATATGACAAGTAATCAAGAAATGATTGGGGAGTGAATAAATAAAGGTTAAAGGATTTTTACTTGATCAACTGTATTTTTATTCTAGAGTTATTTCCATCCTATTTTCTTTTAATTTTTATCCTTTTTGCTATTATACAAAAATCTGTAATGCAGGAAATGCTATGAAAGTATTTATTCTATTATGTCAATATTAATAACTTTTACAAAATGCCTATGAATGCCTTCTACAAAACTATCTTCTGAAACTGTAGTAGAGAGGGTTTTATATAATAAAATTTGTCAATATGGATGAAGATCCCAGTTTGGCTATTTAACAGTCTCATGCTCATGATTCATGGGTAAACTCATGTGAACTCATGTGATCCCAGCCAAAGGCAGGAGCAGCAGAAATTTATGATGTACCTTACTTCTGGGTTGTACATGCTATTCCTAGAAGTATTGGATCCTTGCTGTACTTCCAGCTTGTAAATACCTCATCACTTTGAACTGTTTATAGTTATAAGGCCAAGCCATTGCACAAAGCCCTCCAGCTTTCCAGGACATACAAGACAGCTGAAAAGCTGTCAAAATAGCAGATTGATGGCCTGGAACTCTGCCACCCAGAGGTTCAGGTCATGCAGACAGACTCACAGAAATAGGTTTCTAGACATGGAAGAAATGCTTGCTTCTGATTTTTGCTTTGTAAGTTCAGCAAATTGGACAAAACAGCGAAAGTCAGGTTCTACCTAGTTCACTGTCAGCAAACCGGGGTTTTGTGGTTGGGCACAGCTTTACTGCTTTACATGGTTATATTTCTTTTCCAAGATAATATCATCTTGGAGATGAGCTCTCACACTGATCAGATAAAGGGTATAAATGCTGATTTGGCCACACAGTGTTTGCCTGTAAGAATGTGAATCAGGGCCCCATGTTTTTCTTATATTTATCTTTGTTTTGGATTATTGAATGCTGAATCCACATCTTGGTCACTCATCCCTCCACTGTTCTATCTTTTCTTGATAAGAAGACTGTGAAAAGTTAATGGGTTATGAGTTATGTTGTTAATAGTATGGATCTTTCTACATCATTTTCTCTCTTCTTTTACAGTTTGATCTTATATTTCCAGTCATTAGGTAGAATTATAAACTAGTAGTCAGAAGGGGTTTATACAACTTTCATTTCAGATCGTCCTCTCACATTTGGTGGAATGCTTCCTGGACAGGGAACTGACTATCAAGAAAGGCAACACAACCTATAAGATACTGATGATTTTGGAAGCAGAAGATCAAGATTTGAGTCTTGATGCTGTGATTTACTGTTACATATTTTTGTCCTCTCTAAAACTAAGTTACATGATTTGTGAAATGGGGCTACTAAAGTCTTCAATTCAGGCTGAAGGTCAGCTGGAATAGCACTGCAACCATGTCAACAAGGAGCAAGGTAGAGCTGGGATGCTGCCCAAACCCATTACTCCCTGAAGTGACTCAGCTAAGAAGGCAAATCCCAGAAGGGCAACCTAATGTGAAGAGCACAAATGTAATGGGGCTGAAATGTCCCATCAGACTGGGGAATGGGGCAGGAAACAAGGAGATTCCTTCCTCAGTGGCTGCTTAGGAAGCAGGAGGCAATAATGCACAGGTACTGAGAGGAAAACTCATATTTTAGACCTGCCATTTACATTAAGTAACTATAGGCAAATTATTTAATGTTTCTAAATCTCATTTTCCTCATCTGTGAGCTGAAAGAATAAAACCTATTTTATTCTTTCAACTCACAGATGAGGAAAATGAGAAATAAACATATGTTGAATTGTTGAGAAGCTTAAAGTAATGTAGTTATGCCTGGCAAACATTTAGCAATAGACTTGGTATGTAGCAAATGCTTTAAAATCGTAGCTTAAAGCAAACAAGTAGCTAGAAGCCAGGAGGATATTTCCATACCTGGAGGAATCCCAGTTCTTAAGAGGACAGATGAGAAGGATGCAGGCTGTCCATTTGCAATATGTACTGGTAAGAGCCAACAAGTACAACTGTGGCACGGGAGTGCAGGGTAGGGCCCTCTCTGAAGGTGCATATGCTGTTGAACAGAATTAAGGGTTGGGTATCTGGCTTCATCTGGGAATCCTGAGAGACCTGTGGCTCTCATTGCATGTGAGACTGTACTCAAGATTTTGCACTGGATGGTATCATGCAAGGTGGACCTAGTGGAGGCTTTATTATGCATCCTGAAGCTCTCAGGATGAGCTTCAGGTTCAAGTCTATAGATGGGGCTATTGCCAAATGCAGCTTTCAACAGCTGATTTAGGTCTTGGTGGAAAGAGGACACAGCTGACCTTTCCATAGTTGCTTAGAGTGCACTGGTTCAAAAATACGGCCCAACCTCCTTAACATGGCATAGAAAGTTCTCTGTGGCCTGGTTCCTCCTCATCTCTTTGGCTGCCCACTTAACACTTTAAGCTTTTAGCAATATTCTCATTAAAACAATACTGATTTATGCCTCTGTATCTTTGTTCTTCCTAAACCTTCAACCTGAAATGCATTCCTTCATTTGGCCAACTTCCAACATTCTTCAAGGTTCAGTAAGAGGAATTACTTTATTGAGGATGCCTTCCCTAGGTTCCGTGGGATAAAAATAGCAATAATTTATTCAGCACCTGAATACCAGACAAATGTCATATGTACAAGAGCTGTCCACAAAGTATCCAACCATGTAATATGAAAAATGAGCCATTTATGACTGGAGTTTTTCCAGAAAACCCTCATGTACTTTGTGTCATGTGATACTTCAACAACTCTGAAAAGACAAAGCCTCAAAAAAGTTCAGTGGCTTTCTCATGGTCCACTTGAACATCTAGGATATGCTGGAGTCTTGATTTTAAACTAGATCTGCCTAAACCCAAAGTAAATGGTCTCTAATCACTAAGATATGCTATCTCCCTACCATGTGCCTTTTTCTAATGTTTTCCATAAATCCCTTTGCAATTTCTCTTTGATCATAAAAAATGGAAATTATTTGCTTCTATGTCAGCTTCCACTAACAGAAAATCCTCTAAGACAGGAGTTCTCTATACCCAGCTTGAAGAGTCATGTCTGACACAGAGTTTCATTCAGTAAAAGCTAATGGCTATACAAAATGACTCAAAATGTATGAAACATTTTTAAATGGTGATGAAAAAAGGCATGGGTTTGGAGAAGTCTTTTATCCAGCATGGATAATTAATAAGCAAGGTAATTCAAAGGGACAAAAGAAAGTGATAGACAGATGGTGCTAGGATAACTGAATAAATGTATGGAAATAAACAAACCTTAATCTTTACCTCACATCATTCACAAAAGTTAATTCAACATGGATCATAGATAGCCATGAACATAAAAGCTGCAAATATAGAGCTTTTAGAAAGAAACAGAAGAGAATATTTTTGCTACTATGCGTTAGGCAAAAATTTCTTAGGTAAAAAATGCCACTAAATATAAAAATGAAGTTATATTGAACTTTATATAAATTAGCCATTTTTGCTCATCAAAAGATACCATTGAGAGACTAAAAATATTAACTTCACACTGAGGGAAATATTCACAATTCATATATCTGGTAACTGGTATATAGATAATATAAATAATTTCTATAATTCAGTAATAAAAAGACAGCCCAATAAAAATGGAAAAGACCAGAAACTTCATAAAAGTATATATGTGAAAGGCTAATAAGCACAGGAAAAATGATGAAGTTCACTGAATGAATTAAAATTAAAACCACAATGACCACTTCACATCCAGGAAAATGGCTAAAATAAAAAAAAAAATAACTACTAATACTAAATGTTGACAAGAACCTAAAGCAAGGAAATGGAACACTCATACATTAAAGGCACAGTCATTTTGAAAAATTATTTTTCAGTTTGTTATAAATTTAAATATTTACTTACATTATGATCTGGTAATTCCACTCCTGGATATTTACTCAAGATAAATAAAAACAAAAGTCTATAAAACTACTTGTTTATAGAAGCTTTATTCATTATAGCTCCAAACTGAAAAAACCCAAATGACCATAAATAGGAGAATGGATAAACATCCATTGTGGCATATCCATTTAATGATATACTACTCAATAACAGAAAACAACAAGCTACTGATACATGCACAACATTATGATGACTGAAAAAAGCCAGTCACAAAAAAGTACATTTTATATGATTGTATTTGTATGAAATTCTGATACAGGCAAAACTAATCTGTGGTGGTAGAAATTAAAATAGTGGTTACAACTGTTGGCAGGTTTGGGCTAAGAAAGGAGATGAAGTAACTTTCTGCACTGGAAAATGGTCCCTGTTTTGATTAGGCAATGCTTACACAGGTATATGTATTTGTCAAAACTCAGAACTGCACTCTTAATATCTATTTTTTTAAAGAAGTACTAGTTCAAAAGAAGAAATATAACCACTGTGCTTTGTTCAGGCCACATTTGAAAAACTACATTCAGTTTTGAATACCTCTTAAAAAAACATGCTTTATTCTTTTTTTAAGGCTATGTAATTTTTCATTGTATGTGTGAATAATTGTGTGTGTGTGTGTGTGTGTGTGTGTGTGTGTGTATGACATTTTGTTCAGTGATCAATTGATGGACACCGGGTTTTTCCACCTTTTGGCTATTGTGAATACTGTTGCTATGATCAATCATGTGCAAGTATGGGTTTGAGTCACTGTGTTCAATTCTTTGTGTGTGTACCTAGGAGTGGAATTGCTGCCCATCCTTTGTTATGTGTACTCTTTTTACCAACACCCCTGTTTGAGCCCCATGACTCTATCTGCTAATTGGCTTCCACAGGAAATCAATAACAACTTTGAATTAAAGATCTGTGAAAGGATTTAAGGTGATCATCTAAATACATCCCACTTGGCAAAAGTTAATGAAGTTGGTTTCTGGGAATGTGTGAGGGAGCTAGCTCAAATAATTCCTTCCTCTCTTTTCTTCACAACAAGGATCTTAGCAGTATTATAAACTTACTCAGATGGGTTAGATGAATTTGGCTGTGGGTGAGTCCATGTTTTAGGTATATAAGTTTGAGCACAAATGCTGGATTAGGTACCTCTATGAAACAATTTTAAAAGGGCAAGCCAGCAGTGTCCCTGCACTAGGCTGACCAGACGTATCATTTTAAAGGGAGAAGAAAACAATGGTACTGTCCCATTTCAAAGGGTATGTATGGTCAGCTTACTGACACCTTGAATTTATCCCAGTGAGACAAGGTTGACCATATGTATCCTTTGAAATGGAACAGTACCATTGTTTATTGTCCCCTTTAAAATTGTACGTCTGGTCAGCCTACCCTGCACCCTTATTTTTATAGTTCTTGTTGGAAGTCTTTCAGCTGGATGACTGGTTATTTATATTGGTTGCCATGTAAGCATTATCTAGAACAAATTTTGAAAAGTAGTAAAACAGGAAAAAATAGAAATGATTTGATACTAACCAAGCTTAAGATCAATTCTCTGAATTCAAACATACTACCTGTACTGTAGATCTGGGTTGCAGTAAAGTTTTCTGTTTTCCTCTATGTAAATGCCCTGTAGACTGAATTTGGATATGTCTCACTGAGACAGTTTTAAGATATTAAGTCACCCTTGGCTTTGATTAGTACTAATTCTAAGAAGTGGATGCTATTTTAAACAACAAACGTCCCAGAGTTCCTTTTCGGCAAACTGCTCTATTTCGGAGAGTTAAGCAAGTGCTTGATTATGTATGTTAGTGGGAGAAGACTCTGTGGTCAAGATTGAGACAAGAAATACTAAATAGAAGCAATGCTTATAGTGACATACAACATATTAAAAATATTTGTGAGCCATCAGGATTCCTTCCTTCACACCTCGAGTTTTTAATTCAATTTAAGAGCTGTTATGTCTGATATGTGCAAAGGTGTCCAGGTGCCTCTGCAAAAGTGGTTTCTCAGTTTCTGGGATGCGGTGTCCCAGCTGCTGTGAACCCTCATACCTTCCTCCCCTCCTGTCCCAGATTCAGATTTCCCACTGTGGTGGCCACTGACAATGGAAAATTAAACAGAGGTGGAATCTCTGAGTTATTTAAGTTTTTCTCCATAAATTTTGGTGGGAACCTTGCACAAGCCTTGCTTTAATTATTTTCTTTGGGGATGCCAAGGTCAACAGGAAAAACACTTTGGGAGCCAGCTTGCTATTTTTACTTTTAATTCCCTTCATCAGTTTGACAAACCATTTTAACTGTGATGATTTCATAAGAAAACTGAATTTGCATCTTGGGATTTTATGCATATGTTAGTAATGCAAGTAGAAGGAAAACTGCAAGGAGGCATCTAGAACTTTATTATCCAGATTTTAGGGAAAAAAATTAGCAAATATTCCTAGGAAAACTCCAAGTTCTAAATTCTATGCTTCCAAACAAAACTCTCCTTCCCAGTTCATCTCCACAAAAAGTGTTCCTACAGCACCTAATAGTTTGTGAAGCACTTTCTTTTACCTAGCATTGTGTGGTGTAATCTTCTCCCAAAGGCTATGACTGGTGTTATAACTCCCTTTTTACAGATGAAAGAATTGAAAATCAGGAGAAAAGAAAGCATGGTGATGAGTAGCATGGACTCAGAAGTAAACAGAACTAGGATTAAATCCTGGCTCCAACTCCATCAAGTTAATTGATCTCTCTTTACTCAGTTTTCACATCTATAAAATGAACCCAATGAAACTTTAGTAACTATGTCTTATGGTTGCCTAGGTGATTAAATGAGTTTATATATGAATTTAACCTATCAAGGAGCATTCAGAAATGCTCTCTCTGTCATGATAGGTTTTAAACCCCCTGGCTTCTGTTCTCACATCTGTTAGTGTCTCTTAAAGTGAGGTTATACAATTGAGTTCATTCAACCATCACAACATTGACCTTTCATTGAGAAATTCTCATAAAACTCAGTTTTCTCTTTGCTGAAATGGTAATAAGAATAATTTCAATCTCATGGGGTTGTCAAGAGGTCAAAGTGAGGTGATAAGCCCAGAGCCTACTAATCAATATATTATTTACTGTCTATTATTATTTTTAATGTCACTTAACCTTTAACATATATACTAATTTCATTGCCATTCTACTCTTTTCAAGGAAAAGAAAAAAATTATCTGTCCCTGATTTTCATAAGAATTTACAAGAATACCTTTTCTTCAACAATATCCATTTATTTTCCATTTTCGGATTGATCATTGACTTAGTTGTGCCATGCACTTTGCAATCTATGTACTAGTTGGCAAAACATTCTAGAATGGCATCAGAAAACCTATGTTCTAATCTCCAATGCAGCAGTATTTACTGTGTAACTTTGGGCAAGTCATCTGAAATTTCTGTGACCTTTATCTGTTAAGCAAGAGAATTAAACTAAAGTTTCTTTTGGCACTAAGATAACATGTTTACAATCTCTCCATATGTATTCATATAGATGAGTAATATCTTTCCATAATAATTATTTTTATTATTTAAAATCACTTTGTAACTATCTCAGTTAAACTTTATTTTTCTATGAAATAATGTGCAAAATTCTGTAGGAGATTAATAGCAGAGACAGAATTAGAAAGTACAACCCCTGGTCATCAGCTTCTGCTTTAGCTCAGATGTCATTCTTGCTTAACCATCCAAATTTAATATTCTACTAGAGAACTCACCAGGCCTTCAGGAATGCTAAAAGAGGGTAGTATGAGATGTAACTCCACCTTTCTCAGTTCTCGAGGATTCTCTTCACATTCCTTTACCCAAATGTCTACATTACTTTGCTTCACATATTTTTTTAAAAAATACCTCAAAATTTCTCTAAAAATATTTTCAGTAGTTCTCACAGATATATTCCTTAAACACATGTTTATGAAGATGTAAAAATTGTTAAATTCTGTCTGGCTCATAGCAGTATGAAATTTGATATCTTCAATACCTTTAAAATGCTTAACTTTGGAAGCTACAAAGTATTTTTCTCATTACTGAGAGTGCAGATTTCTCTTGACTATTTCATGCTTACATTTTCAGAAGCCTAATGACTTTCTTTTTTCTTCATGTTATTAGCAAAACCTTAAAAGCTTGACCAAAACCTTCTAAGATTTGATGGAGTTTTTGGTAAGAACCATAAAATTGTAGTAAGGGAAACAAACTGAATCTTCAGAATCTATTTATCTAAAAAGGAATTTTTAGCCTAAATTTCTGGCAGAGGAATGAGTTCACAAAGGACCTAGAACAGACAGACATTACCCATATCCTGAAAGTTCCCATGGGCTCATGGAAATGGCACAGGCTTCCCCACTGCTGCCAGCCTTGAGCCAGGACACTTGGCCTCCAATAACTGATTGGTTATGTGAGTATAACACTGCCCTCCTAGGACTGGGGATGACTCCTGCTAAGCACACTTATTTACTTTAGCTTATGTAAAATCAGCATATCCCAAATACAGCATAAGGACAACTGGCATTTTACAGATGTTTTTAGGTGGTGTATGGATCAACAATTTTTATATTAATAGTTACATATTTTAAAATGTATATTATAAAACATTCAACCCTTTGAGGTTGGCTTTATTATAATCCCCACTTTACAGAAGAGAAAGCTTAGGTGATGTGCATGAGGTCACTCAGCTGGACAGTACCAGAATTGGGATTCATTCCCAATTTCACCTTTAGTCAGGCTCCAGAGCCTCTTCCTTAACTGCTATAGTTTCCTTGAATAAATATATAAGTAGGGAATTATTAAACTGTAATAGTAAGATATGTTGCACCTTTATAATTTACTTATTTCTATTAATTTTAAACAATTATTTCTTATTGTTTGTACAACTATGAATCTGCTGAAGGTTGGTTGACCTCAATTAAGTTCAGCTGGACAGCTCTATGAAAGGCAGCAGCTGACCATCCACTTCTCTCCAGGGAAACTAACATTACCAGATTTTTGGTAACCACTCATATCTATTTTTTTGTGTATAAGCAAGTAAAAATTTTTCTCTTTTAAATGCAACCATGATATAGTTTATACATTGCTACATGCTTTGAAGAGGCTTAGTTTTAAAGAAGAATTATGGAAAATAGTATAGATATTCTTTTAAAAATTAAAAATTGAACTATCTTATGATGCAAGCATCTCAGTTCTGGGTATATACCCAAAGGAAATACATTTACATTTATTGCAGCATTGTTCACAATAGCCAAGATATGAAAACAACTTATTAATGCATATCCATTGACAGGTGATGAATAGAGAAATTATGTGTATTGTGTATGCATGTATATACATGTGTATAAAATGCATATATACATACATATACACATACATATATATACACATACACAATACACTGCACTTGTGTGTGTATATATATATTATATATATAATATACATATATTACTCAGCCTTAAAAAAGAAGAAAATCCTGTCTCTTGTGAAAACATGGATGAACCTAGAAGACATTATGATAAATGAAATGAAGCAGGTGCAGAAAGACAAACATTGCATTATCTCACTTATATGTGAAATCTAGTAAGTCAAACTCATGGAAACAGAGAGTAAAACAGAGGCTGGGGATAGGGGAAGTGGGAAAATGTTGGCTAAGGGATACAAAGTTTCAGTTATAAGATGAATAAGTTCTAGAAATCTAATGTTCACAATGTTATATACTTGAAATTTGCTAATAAAGAAGATCTTAAGTGTTATCACCACACACACACACACACACACACACACACACATACACACAACAGAGACATGTGCTGTACCCATGTGAATTCTGATTCAGGTCTGAGATAGGGCCCTGACTCTGCATTTTTTCAAAATCCCTCCTAATTATTCTGTTGCTTGGATTAATTTGGGACTCATTGCTTACTGACAACACAACAAAATTTAGCACTTGGTGTTCCAAAGCACAAAGCCAGCACAACATGTTTGCACATATTAAAAATCTATTTCATTAAAAAATATGATCAAATAAATAGCTGGAAGCAGAGTGATGGGACCATAACTAGAAAACAATGAACCATCAGGCTAAGGTTGTGGCCTTTTCTTCACTTTTTTCAGGATGGGAGATGCTTGAAGCTGTATGGATATCAAGAGGAGAAAGTGAGGGAGGAAGGAAGCAAACCTGGAGAAGGGAGCATGTGGTAATGTTGAAACTAATATTAAGGAGTCAGGCAGACCCTGCCATGGATTAGTATTGAGATGTAGACAGAGTTATTTCACCTTTCTGTGCCTGGTTTTGCATCATTTGAATGGTAGTAATAACACTTATCTAAGTGAGCTGGTTTGAACATTAGAATTTAGATAAGAGAATGTATATAACATGTTCAGCACTGTGCCAAACCTATACTAAGCTGCAGAGAAGATAGAGCTGTTGCTGTTGACAGTGAAAAAAGGGTCCTCAGATTGTGCTAAGAAATACCCAGAGCAGATGGGGTATAGGCTTTTCATTGCAAAGGGCAAAAGTAAGGCAAGGACTGCATAATTTGGAAATGTTGTTGGATTTATCAGACTCTTGTCCACAACCCATTCCCCTACTAGAGCTTGCTATCAGGTACCAGTTCACTGATTCCATAATGCCCAGATTGAAAATCTGGTGGAAATTAATTTATTTTTACTTCTGTTTGTTTTTCCACATTGCTTCTATTCTTCAGAAAGATTCAGAATAAAAGGTAAAAATACACATCAAAGGGTTTCAAATCCATATTTGTATCTGTGTTAACCACAACATGAACCTAGTGTTGTGCTCACATTCAAATTTCTGTGGGTGGTTTAGAACTTGAGCTTATTCTCAGAACATGCCACCTGAGAGCAATGTGTTGTTTGCCACCAAAAGCATGGACTTTGCTTCTGACACCTTGGTCAGCAAAGTAGGAGTGAAGGTAACATAGGGTGATAAGTAAGGCATGGCTCAAATATTGGGAGAATGAAGGTATGGCTAATTGGAAGATCACATGCCCTCTATCAAAGTGTTTCATATTTATTTTATTTTATTTTTAAAATTTATTGGGATGACATTGATTAGTAAAAATTACATAGGTTCCAGGTATACAATTCTACATTACATCTTCTATGTGTTGTTTTCATCACCCAGAGTCAGTTCTCTTCCCATCACCATATATTTGTGTCCCTGTCCCTTCTTCCATACCCGCCTTACTCTCAGGTAACTACTAAATTATTGACTGTATCCTTGAGTTTGGTTTCTTTGTTGCTTTCATTTTTATGTTAACAATCAAACTAAATTTCTCCATCCCTCTTCCTTATGTTACCCATTCTCCTATCCCTGTTCCCATCTTAAAGAAGTCCCTCTAACATTCTTTGTAATACTGGTTTGGTAGGTGAATTCCTTTAGCTTTTTTTTTTTTTATCTGAGATGCTCTTTATCTGTCCTTCAACTTTGAATGCTGGCCTTGCTGGATACATTATTTTTGGTTATAGATCCTTGGTTTTCATCCCATTGAATATTTTCAGCCATCCCTTCTGGCCTGTAAAGTTTCCGGTGAGAAATCAGCTGACAGTCAAAGGGGTGTCCCTTTATAAATTATTACTTGCATTTCTCTTGCTGTTTTTAGAATTTCTTCGTTTTCTTTAACTTTTGCCATTTTAATTATGATGTATCTTGGTGTGTTCCTATTTGGGATAATCTTGTTTGGTACTCTCTGTGTTTCCTGGGCTTGTATGTCTATTTCCTTCACCAGGTTAGGAAGGTTTTCAGTCATTATTTTTTCAAATAATTTCTTGATCCCTTGCTTTTCCTGTGTCCCTTCTGGTACACCTATGATTTGGATATTTGTACATTTAATATAGTCCCAGAGGAATCTCAATCCATCTTCCTTTTTTTGGATCCTAATTTCTATCTGTTCTGGTTTGGTGTTTTCTGCTGGCTATTTCTGCAAATCACTGCTTTGCTCTTCTATTTTATCTAATTTAGTGACTTCTATTTCATTCTTCATTTCAGTTAATGTAGTTATTATCTCTGTCTGGTCATTTATAATGGTTTATGTCTTCTTTAATGCTTGCTATCTCTCTGATAAAACTATCATTCAAATTCTTAAGCAATTTTATAATCATTGCTTTGAGCTCGTTTCTAATGGGTCATCTGTTCCCATCTCTCTATTTTAAGCTCCCTTTCTCTGGTATCTCATTTTGGCAGCTTCTCTGGACCCTCACTGCTGGACTTTCTTTGGTGTTTGCTGTTGATACAGGCAGAGGTCTGTGGGGGGAAGGGTGTTTGTGGCTTTGTTTTCTTTCTGTGGCTCTGGGGGTCATGCAGGGAGTTTGGGCTTGTGTGTGCCTTTCTGTTCTTGGTTTGCCCCATGCACGGATTCTGCTCTGAGCTTTGGGGTCTGTCCTATATCCTGGTCTTTCAGACCGTGCTGAGTGTGGGCTGAGAAATGCACGTGCAGTCCTCTCTCTCCTTCTTTTTCCTGGCAGAAGCATTCATGCTGCAGCTCTTCACTGCCCAATCACTGCCCTCAACTCTGGGAACTGGCATGAAATCTGGCTGCTGCACTTTGTAGATGTGTCTGCACCTCCTGGGGGCCAAAGTGAGGTGGTTGCAGTATTTCACACCCCTGCCTCTGGTCCTCCTTTCCTCTGTTCTGAGGACCTGGTGAGGTTCAAAGCACTCTCCCGTGGCCATTTTCTTCCTCCCTCCCCCATCCGTAGAGTTCCAAGTGGGGACCCAAAAACAGCTGCCTCTCTGCACTTCCCCTTGCATTTCTCTTTTGTTTAACCCTCTGCCTGCCTGAAGTTACCTTAATGCGATGAGTGGGTTTCTTAGCTGTGATTGTGCATTGTGTAGAGGGCTCTTGGTTGAGGTATAGGTGTTTTACTAGTTGTAATCTCCAGAGGAGTTTTTCAGAGGTCCCTCTCATGCCACCATTTTGTTCTGTTCCCATGTTTCATATTCTTTATAGGTCTCTGACCTCCCCCTGAACTTGGGAATGTGCTGACCACATAGACTGCAAGGAGTGGATGAATGATTCTTACCACCATCTCTTATTTCCTAAAGCAAATATGCAGACATATAAAAATGCCCAATGTGGTAGGCATATTGCAGCTGCCAGCTACCAGTATCTCAACCTGAAGTGCAACCATGTCCTGTAGGACCCAAAGAAAGGGAGCTTCAAAAGCCACTGACAAACAGCAGAGATGTCTAATAGTGATTAAGGTATTTGCAGTCTTCCTGGCTTTACCCATCATCTCTGGTAAGATGAAGTGTAGATTGAGGCCCTTTTGGCAGAGCAGCTGACCCTGTCATATCCAGGGAAAAGTGGTTACTTCATGCCATTTTCCCCATCTCATTTTAGAAAAGAGAATTGGATTTAGCCTTTGTGACCCTCATATTTTTCCCTTACAATGTCTGTTCTAGAGGTATTACCCATTGTCAACTTCAGTTTATGAGACTGTGATGAGACTCTTTTGGGTGGGGAAAATAAATCTTAGAAAGAAGTGATGTGATGCTAATCTAGTAACAAGATCCAGTTAACTAAATTGTCTGCTGAAATCTTCTACTGGCATCAGGAAGGGATTTGTACCAATTTAGGGGCAGATGTGAGTCACTATGAGTCATGGACAACATAACCTCATAGAATTTCCTAGTTTGGGATCACATTACCTTATTAACAGAAAAGGTGCTTCCCTCAGTGTCTGTGTTTCTTATCAGAGATCATATTCAGTTCCCAATTATCTCAGAAGAATGAATGCAGATATGTGTAGATGACCTAAAGTGGCAAAAATTTTTAAAATGTATATGCTCTTTGCTTTAAATATTGAGTACTTTGTATGTAGGGGGAGAGGAGGGGGTTTGGAACTGTTTGCCCTGTCAGAGCAAAGAGCGTTCTATATGAGGAAATTTCTAGAGCAAATGATCCAAATAAAGTGTGGATGAATTGAGCAAGTGACAGAAATAGTAACAAGGTCAGTATGACTTCAGGGAATGAATGTGGGGGAGAATAAATAAGGTGAGGTTATAGAGGTATGAAGGGCAAGTTCCTTCCTGAAGGGTAAAGAGAATTATTATAGGAGGGCAAAAAGAAAAGCAGGAAAATCAGTAGGGAGATAATGTCAGTAGTCCAAAAGAAGATAGAGAGGCTTGGATTAGAGTGGTGGGAGTGGAGATGGAGGGAAGAGGTAAAATTGAGGTAGGTTTTGAGATACAGTTGACAGGACAGGCTATTGATTAGTGGTAGGGAAGGAGGTTGGGAGGTGAAGGGGGTTGTAAAGAAAGAAGAATCAGTATTTCATCTTTTCTCATAGCTGAATAATATTCCACTGTATATATGTACCTCTTTTTTATCCAGTCTTTTATCAAGGGAGACTTTGTTTCCATGTTTTGGCCACCATGAACAATGCTGTGATTAAATCAGGTTACATACATCTTTGTGGACTGAAGTTTTCAATTTTGGTGGGATTGCAGTGTCATATAGTAACTTTATTCTTAATTTCTTGAGGAACCTCTATACTGTCTTCCATAGTGGTTCTACCAGTTTACATTCCCACTAGCAGTGTATGAGGGTTCCATATATGACAACATGGATGGACCTTGAAATCATCATGCTAAGCAAAATAAGCCAGACAGAAAAAATCAAGAACTATATGACTTCACTTATACATGGGATATGAAACTGAAAGCAACAAAGAAACAAAACCTCATGGACACAGTCAATAGTTTAGTGGTTACCAGAGGGTAAGTGGGGGGAGGGGTGAGGAAGGAGGTAGGGAACATCAAATATATGGTGACAGAAGTATTATAGAAATATACACCTGGAATCTATGTAATTTTACTAACAATTTTCACCCCAATAAATTTAATTAAAAAAATAGAAAGAACAATCAAAGACAATTTCTAAAGGCAAGTCTTGGAGGCAGGACTTTTTGAGGGAAGTATTGGGAAAATACAAATTAAGAATATTGTTTTGGCCACATTAAGTATGGAATGACCATTAGGCATCAAGCTGGTGATGTCCTATGTCCTTGATAACTAAGTGTGGAGTTTCTGGAGGTCAAAGCTGGAAATATAGATTTGGGCACCATTAGCTTCTAGAAGCTCTGAGACTGGATGGAATCATCTTGGAGGAAGATGTAGGAACAGGGGAAGCAGGGCATAGTACTGAGGGGCATAGGGGTGTAAGGAAGGAGCAGGTGGAGCCAACAGAGGCAGCTAATAAAAAGAGAACAAGGAGGAAGGGGAAGGAAGAGAGGGAGTGTCATGGAGGTTGAGAGAGGAGGGCGTTTCAAGGAGGAGGGAGTGGCAGCTGTGTTGAGCATGGCAGACAGGTCAAGGAAGATGGCCACAGACAAGTGTCCACTGGATATGCCACATGCAGATCATTGGTGATTTAGACTAGGCATGTTCAACCTGTAGCCCAGGACAGCTTTGAATGTGGCCTAACACAAATTCTGAAAATACTATGAAATTTTTTTGTGATCTTTTTGGTTTTTATTTTTTGTTTTAGCTCATCAGCTATTCTCAATGCTAGTGTACTGTATGTGTGGCCCCAGATGATACTTCTTCCAATGTGGCCTGTGGAAGCCAAAGGGTTGGACACCCCTGATTTAGACAAAAGCAAAGGCAGCCTGTGGAGGGTTTGGGGACAGAAGACCAGCTGAAGAGCATTGAGGGGACACATGAAACAAGGAAGTTGAAACAGACTACAGACAACTCTTTCTGAAAGTATTGTATTATCTTGTTTAATTCTTGTATCACAATATGAAGGAGGTGCCATTCTTACACCATTTAAAGGTCCGAAAATGGAGACCTAAGATCACACAGTCACTAAGAGTTGGAGTTGGTTTGTGACTTAGTTGAGCTCCTAACCACTACTTTCTTCTCATTCCACTCAACTCTAATTCCACAGCTGCCTAAGGGAAGGATTAGCCATATAGGGATATTTTAAAGGAAGGAAGAGAACAAATAAGAGGGGATTTCTCTGGAATGGCAGTGACAGGGGCCCTTCAGGAGAGGTTCCCTCCATCATCCTGGTTACCCCTCACCAGCGATGATATCAACTGCACAGGTATGGACTTTGCAATTGTTTCTTCAATATTGCCTGTACCATCTCCAAATTCAGCCTATTTGCCATCTCTTTATTTTAAACAAAATGTCCCAGAGTCTAAGAAGAATAGCTATATTTCAGAGAATCAGATTCTGCCTTGTGGAACACAGACTCTGAGGCAGAGGCCTTGAAACACCCCAACAGGGAGAAGGATTGAAACCTGCAGGGTTCTGGCTTTCCACATGGCCTTGAAACAAGAACATTAAATCTTATGAGGTCTGACAATTAAGTTTGCAAACTTGCCATCATGTGCTTATGTAGCACTGTTGAAATAACTCAGTAAGGTTTCATAACCTTTGTATATCTGTGTCTCACAGCTGTGTTAGTGTTGATATGTGGTGGTGTCTTGCTGAGTGGTGTTCATTATTGTGGTACGTTTTTCTGTGCTGTCATGAGAATGTTGAAGCTTGAATTAGAGCAATGAACAAACATTATATTTATTATTAAGCTTGGCAAAAGTGGAAGTGAAAACAGGGACATGTTATTCCGAGTTTATTGGGATAATGCCATGAAGAAAAACAGCAGTTTACAAATCGATTAAACATTTTTCCAAGATGAGAGAAAGCATTACTGATGAAAAGACATCTGGGCAGCCAGTAATGAGCAGAACTGATGCAAACATTGCAAATATTTAGTGAATTGTGTGTCAAAACCATTGGCTGACTGTGAGAAGTATAGCAAACCAAGTAAACATCAATAGTAAAACAGAAAAATCTTAACTGAATATCTTGGTATGAGAAAGGTATATGCAAAAATAGTCCTGAAGGAGCTCACTGATGAACAAAAGCAAAGGAGAGTCAAAGTTTGTCAAGATCTTTTGGAGAGGCAAGGTGATGTTTTAAGCCATGTTATTACTAGTACATGGGTGTACCAATATGACCCTGAAACAAAATGTCGAAGTGCACAATGGAAGTCAGCCAATTCTCCTTAAAAAAAAAAAAAAGTTCTGTCCAAATCAAGAATCAAAACGATGTTGCTAACATTTTTTGATATCAGAGGGATTGCTCATTATGAATTTGTGCAAATTGAACAAATAGTCAACCAAGTTTCCTATTTGGAAGTGCTGAAAAGGCTGTGTGCAAAAGTTAGATGACAACAACCTGAACTTTTGCCAACAACTTAGGACTTTTGCATCACAACAACATACCAGCTCTCAGGGCACTGTCTGTAAGAGAATTTTTAGCCAGTATGCACATAACTACTGGAACACACTCCCTACTCACCTGATATGTTGCCCCCCAATGACTTTTTCTTTACCCAAAGATAAAGAAAATATTGAAAGGAAGACATTTTGATGACATTCAGGACATCAAGTGTCATACAATGGCAACTCTGATGGCCATTCCAGGAAAATAATTCCAAAATTGCTTTGAAGGATGGATTAGGTGCTGGCATCAGTGCATAGCTTCCAAAGGGGAGTACTCTGAAGATGATTGTGGTGATATTCAGCAATGGGGCATGCAGCACATTGTCTAGTATGAGTTCAAGAACTTAATTGTTAAACCTCATACCAATAGCAGACTTTCCATCTAAGTTATCCCAAAAGAAAGGAAAAAGAGCCAATCAAAGGGAGGTTCCTAAGGGGGACCAGGAGTCGGCCACACATCATGAATTGGCACTTTACACATTATTTTAATAGGAAGTACAGCCACATTTTTCTGTGTATAAACTGTTTCACAAGGAATGAGGCTTATTCTTTTGTAAAAGTTGAGCTCAGTAACCACACCAGAGAAGCTCCTCACCTTGGGCTGAGTTTTCTCAAATATAAAATGAGGAATAAAGACTCAATGCCTGGTTTGATTTTGAGTCTCTCCCAGTCTCCACCTGCAAAGCTCAGAAAAGAACCTCAGAGAAGAACCTCAGCAGGCCCAGAGCAATTTAAGGTGAGTTATCAGAAAGCAAAGTCAGAACCTGGTACTCACCATTTACAGAAAAGTGAATGGGGCCACTAGCTCCAGGGTAAGGACTTGAGGAGGGTAAAGTGGGGTTTATGCTGGAGAGAAAGTGAGGTTGAGAGGTTGATGACACCCAAGGTCCCTCATACACAAGAAAAACATAGGAAGGGCTTTCTTTGGCAAAGTACAGGAGAACACCTGAGCTAGAGTGAGAGCGTACTTTGTTCTTCCTCCACTGCCCTGAGATCTACCTGGCCTTTTTGGTAAAAAATTTTCTCCACCATGGTTCTGCCTGTTTGGCCTGAAGAAGGCCTGAGAAGTAGGCTTCCTAGGGAAGGCACAGACTTTGTACCAGTTTTCCTTGTGTAGAGCCCTGAAGGAACTGGTGTGGCCTGGACATCAATCTCTCTACCCACCCACCCATATGGGATCACAGCACACTCTTCACTTATTTGTAGCAGCAAGAATGGAAGCTCACACCTGGAGAAAAAGAGGAAGGGTCTGGCCACTCTGGAGTGAATTTGGAGAAACTCTGATTGAACCATAGGTGGAGAAGCCTTAAGACTTCCTCCTGTGGCCAAGCAGACCCTAGAATGTTTACTGGCAGCAAACAGAGGGGTAGGGTAGAGACAATAAGGGATATACCATGTGGTAGAGCATGGGTTTAGTGCCACGCTGTGGAATGTGAGTCTCAGCTTAGTCACTTTACTCTGTGACCTTAGACAACTTCCCTGGCCTCTATGGGCTTTTTTCCTCACTAGTAACAGGAGGATAGAACTATTTCACAGAGTTGGTGAGGATTGAATGAATTCAAACCTGTATGAGTACAGTGCTTAGAGTGTCTGGCAGGAGTGAGCAGGCATTATGTGTTGTGTTTTACTCTTGTTGTGTAACAAGTGCATGGATAACTAGATTGTTTGTGTGTGTGTGTGTGTGTGTGTGTGTTTGGGGAGGAGCAAACCTCTCTGTGAGCTGCTACTGGCTCTACTACAGTTCTTACCTCCCATCTTGTCTCCTCTTGGGCCTCTCAAAGAACCTTTGGGAATCCCAGAGCTCTGAAAAAAATGTAGTCAGTAAAGAACTACCCTGGATACTTGTTAGTGTCCATTCCAGGTTTAAGGGCCCATGTGTGGTCGAGAGTTCTTCCATAATGTCGACATAAGAAACATCCAAACATGGAGAGAACTTTTATTAGTTAATTTGAACCAAAGTGATGACAATTGCCTGGAAGCAACATCTCAAATGCTTCCCAGAATGGCAGTTTGCCACTACTTTTATGCATTTGAAATTAAGGACAAAGTAAAGAAGATTACATACAGGTGGGAGAAAGCAAGATGAGGGTTGGATTACAGGATAGAAATTACAGGATAGAAATGCTTCTGAAAAGAGGCATTTCAAAGATATATTAACCTCGATGCACAGAAATAATGGACAACTTTATTGCAAGCCAGAAAGAAGTGCACTGGGGATTGTTCCCAAAGCAGTGCCCCCCAGAGAACAAAAGACCACATGGTATCATAGGGCTAGTTGCTTATATCTTAGCATGTTAAGATATGTTTGGGGTGAGCATGAGCAGCAAGCAGACATGGCTATACATACATTGCACGTACAGAGAATGGTAGATATGCCCCACCTTGGGCAGAGTTGTTAATATTATGAGGGTATGATAAGAAAAGTTCATGCTAAGGCCACTGGGAGATTCTTGGTTAGCTCCAACAGGTCTAGGGCAGTTTCTATTAGCTTCCTTATCTTTACCTTTCTTATCATTCCCTGAAGGAAAACATCTCAGGCAAGTACTGTTAGAGTTTCATCAATCAAACAAGCATAGGCTTTCTTCAAATCCTTTTTTTCTGACACAAAGACACATAACACATATTTATTATAAAATATTAGCATTTGATTGCTAGCAGAAATTCAAAAATTGTATGATGTCTCTACTATATATTACTTTTTATAAAATATATTTATTAAAAAATATAGCTAACATACAATACAATATCAGTTTCAGGGCCACGCTACAGTTATTCAACATTTATGTACCTAAAGAAGTGATCAACATGGTAAGTGCAGCAACCATGTGATACTGTACCATGCTATCACAATATTTGAGTAGATTATCCATGCTGTACATTACATCTCCATGGCTTATTTGTTTTATACCTGGAAATTTGAACCTTTTTATTGTCTTTTACCCACCCACCTTTAAATTTTCAATTAAAGTTCGCATTCAATATTACTTTATATTAATTTCAGGTGTACAGCATAGTAGTTAGACATTTATATAATTTAAGAAGTGATCACCCTGACTAGGCTAATACCCACCTGACACTATACCTAGTTATTACCATATTATTTACTGTATTCCCTATGCTTTACTATATCTCTATGACTATTTTATAACTACCAATTTGTACTTCTTAATTCCTCCACTTTTTTACCCTGTCCCCCAACTCACCTTCTATCTACCACCCTGATAAATCTAGTACCCATATGACATGATACATAATTATTACAATATTATTGACTATACAGGGCTGTCCAGAAAGTATCCAGCCATGTAATATGAGAAACAGAGGCATTTATGGGTAGATTTTTTTCTGAACAGCCCTTGTATTTTTTATGATATACAGTACATCCCCATGACTACATTGTGACAACCAATTTGTACTTCTTAATCCCTTCCACTTTTTCATCTGCCCCTTCAATCCCCCTCTCATCTGGCAACGATCATAATGTTTTCTGTATCTATGAGTTTGTTTCTGTTTTGTTTGTTTGTTCATTTTGTTCTTTAGATTCCACATATAAGCAAAATTGCATTGTATCTGTTTTTCTCTGGCTGACATATTCTACTCAGCATAACACCCTTCAGGTCCATCCATGCTGCCGCAGATGGCAAGAACCCATTCCCTTCCATGGCTGAGCAATATTCCATTGTATACATGTACCACTTCCTCTTTATCCATTTATTTATTAACAGACACCCAGGCTGCCTCCACATCTTAGCTATTGTAAATAATGCTGCAATGAACGTATGGATGCACATGTGTCCTCTAAGTAGTGTTTTGGGTTTCTTCAGATAAGTTCCCAGAAGTGAGATTACTCGTTCTTCTTTGTTTGTTATTACAGCCTTGTTTTAAAGTCTATTTTGTCTGGTATAAGTATTGGTACCCCAGGTTTTTTGCTTGTTTTGATTTTTATTAAATAACTATTTCCATTCCTTTATTTTCAGTCTGTGTATGCCTTTGAATCCGAAGAGAGTCTCTTGTAGGCAGCATATGTAAGTATTTTGTTTTCTTACCTACTGAGCCCTCCTGTATTTATGATTGGAGCATTTAATTCATTTACATTGAAAGCAATTGTGGATAGATATGTAGTCATTGTCAGTTTATTATTCATATTAGTTATTTATTTATGTCTGGGAAACTCTTTATTTTTCCAGTTATAAATGAAAGCCTTGCTGGGTAGAGTAGCCTTGGCTGTAGGTCCTTGTTTTTATTTATTTATTTATTTATTTATTTATTTAATCACTATGAGTATTTCTTGTCAATCCCTTAGACTTTCAAAGTTTCTATTAGGAAATCACTTAACATTCTTATGGGAGTTCCCTTAAAAAATACTGGTTGCATTTTTTGTTGTTGCTTTTAGGATTCTCTTTTTACCTTTCATTTTTGCCATGTTTTTTACCATTTATTATTATTATTATTAAATTTATTGGGGGTGGCATTGCTTAGTAAAATTATATAGGTTTCAAGTGTACAATTCTGTAATACATTATCTGTGTGTTACATTATGTGTTCACCACCCACAGTCAGTTCTCCTTCCTTCACCATATTTGACACCCTCCCTCCTCACCATCCCTTCCCCCTTACCCTTTGGTAATCACTAAACCAGGATTGTCCAACTTCTTGGCTTCTCTGTGACACATTGGAAGAAGAAAATTTTCTTGGACCACACATAAAATATTAATTCACTGATACTTATGATAACTGATGAGCTAAAAAATAAAGGTCAATGCATAATCTTTGTAATGTCTTAAGAAAGTTTACAAATTTGTGGTGGGCCACATTTAAAGCCATCCTGAGCCACATGTGGCCCCCAGGCTGTGGGTTGCACAAGCTCACACTAAACTGTTGTCTGTGTCCAAGAGTTTTTGTTTCTTGTTTGTCTTGTCCCTTTGCTGCTTTTAGCTTTATATTTGAAATGTGAGTGAAGTCATACAATTCTTGACTTTTTCTGTCTGACTTATTTTGTTTAGCATGATAATCTCAAGATCTATCCATACCGTCACAAATGGAAGTATTTCATCTTTTCTTATAGCTGAATAATATTCCACTATGTATATGTACCACAGCTTCTTTATCTAATCATCTACAGAGGGACACTTTATTTTTATGTCTTGGCCACTGTAAACAATGCTGTAATGAACAGGACTGTACAGAAAGTATCCAGCCATATATTATAAAAATTAGAAGCATTTATGGCTGAATTGTTTTCTGGACGTAACTTGTATATCTTTGTGGAGAAATGTTTTCAGATTTTTTTTGGTAGATACCCAGAAGAAAGATTGCTGGTTCATATCATAACTCTATTATTAATTTTTTGAGGAACCTGAATACTGTTTTCCATAGTGGCTGTATTAATTTACATTCCCACCAGCAGTGTAAGAGGGTTGCTTTTTCTCCACAGCCTCTCCAACACTTATGATTATTTCTTATTGATGATAGTCATTCTAATATGTATGAGGTGATATCTCATTGTGGTTTTGAAATGCATTTCCCTAATAGCTAGTGAAGTGCAACATTTAAAATTTATTTGTTGGTCATTTCTATGTCTTCTTGAGAGAAGTGTCTGTTCAGGTACTTTGGCCATTTTCTAATAGGATTTTTGTTGTTGTTGATTTATATGAGTTCTTTATGTATTTTATGTATTAGTCCCTTATCGAAGGCATTTCTTGAAAATATCTTCTCTCATTCAGTTGGTTGCCTCTTTTACTTTATTGATGGTTTCTTTTACTATGCAGAAAGAAGCTTTTTAGGTTGATATATTTTCTTTCATTTATATTTGCTTATATTTTCTTTGCCTTTGAGATCAAATTCATAAATTCCTCCCTGAACCCAAGGTCCACAAGTTTAGTGTCAATATTTTCTTTTGTGCAATTTATTGTTTTGGGTCTTATGTAGAGGTTTCTTATCTGTTTTGAGTTAATTTTGGAATATGGTGACAGATCTCAGTCCAGACTCATTGTTTTGCACGTGGCTTTCCAATTTACCCAGCACGATTTATTGAAGAGGCTTTCTTTTCTCCATTGTATATATTTTTTCTCTTTTGTTGAAAGTTATCTGTCCATAAACATGAGGGTTTATGTGTGAGTTTCAATTCTATGCCATTGGCATGTGTTTTTCTGCAAATATCATGCTATTTTGATTATTGTCACTTTGTAGTGTACGTTTAGGCTGGGAAGAGTGATACCTTCAGGTTTTTATTGTTTTGTTTTGTAGGATTTCTTTGGCAATTCAGGGTCTTTATGATTCTGTACAAATCGGATGATTTTTAAAAACCTATTTTTTGAAAGAAAATTCTTTCAAAAATTCTTTCAAAAATTCTTTGGGATATTGATGGTAATTGTGTCAACTCTGTAAATTGCTTTGGGTGATATGGCCATTTTAACTATGTTGATTTCTCCAATCCATGAACACAGAATTTCTTTTCATTTCTTTCCATCTTCTTCAGTTTCTTTTAATAATGTCTTATAGTTTTCAGTGTATAAGTCCTTCACATTCTTTTTCAAGTTTATTCTTAGGTATTTTATTCTTTTCGTCACAATTGCAAAAAATTGTTTCTTTTCCATTTCTTTTTCTGAAATTTCATTATTAGTATATAGGAAAGCAATATATTTTTGTACATTGATTTTGTATTCTGCAATTTTACTCTATTTTATTGTTTGTAACAGCTGTTTTTGGTGGGTCTTTAGAATGTTCTATATCAAAAATAATGTCATCTGCAAAAAGTGAAAATTTAATTTCTTCATTTACAATTTGGATGCCTTTTATTTTTTTCTCTTACATTGGATAGCAGCTATGACAGGGAACATCCCTGTGTTGTTCTTGGTTTTAGAGAAAAATATTTCAGTTTTTCACCATTGAGTATATTAGCTGAGGGTTAGTCATATATGGCTTTATTATGTTGAGGTACTTCCTTTCTATGCCCATTTTATTAACTGTTTTAATCCTAAATGAATGTTGTATCTTATCAAATGCTTTTTTCTGTATCAATTATATAATAATATGATTTTTATCTTTTGTTTATATGATGTATCACATTGACTAATTTGCATATTTTGAACTATCCTTGTGCCCATGGAATAAACCCCACTTGATCATGATGTATAATCTTTTAAATGTATAACTGTTTTTGATTTGCTAGTATTTTGTTTAGGATTTTTGTGTCTGTATTCACTAGAGATATTGGTGTATAGTTTTCTTTTCTGTGTTATCCTTACCAGGTTTTGGTATCAGGGTAATGTTGGCCTCATAAAATGAGTCAGGAAGCAGTGCCTCTTCTTCATTGTTTTAGAAGAGATTGAGGAAGATAGGTATTAAATTCTCTTTAAATGTTTGGTAGAATTATCTAGTGAAGATATCTAGTCCTGAACTTTTTCATTTGGGTAGGTTTTGGATGATTATTTTGATTTCTTTGCTATTGATATATCTGTTTAGATTTTCCAATTCTTCTAGATTCAGTTTATATAGGCTATATGTTTCAAAGGACACAGACATTTCTTCTAGGTTATTGAATTTGGTAGCATATAGTCATTCATAGCATCCTTGTATAATTCTTTGTATTTCTGTAGTGTCTGTCATAATTTCTCCTCTTTCATTTCTTATTTTGATTATTTGTGTCTTTTCTCTTTTCACCTTTGTAAGTCTAGCCAGGAGTTTGTAAATTTTATTAATCTTTTTAAAGAACCAGCTCTTTATTGCATTAGTGTTTTTCTATTTTTTTTCTCTATTTTATTTAGTTCTGCTCTAATATTTATTACTTTCTTTCTTTTGACTTTGGATTTCATTTGCTTTGTTTTTTTCTAGTTTTGTAAGATGTAATGTTAGGTTGCATATTTGGGATTATTCTTGTTTCTAGAGATATGCCTGTAATGATATAAATTTTACTCTTAATAGTGCTTTAATTGTATTCCAATAATTTTGATACAATGTGTTTTCATTCTCATTTGTTTCTATTTTTATATCTTTTCTTTTATTTGTTCTTTGACCCAGTTGTTTTTTAATAGAATTTTGTTTGATCTCCATATGTTTGTGGGTTTTGCTGCTTTCTTTTTGAACTTAATCTCCAATTTCTAAGCTGTCTGGTCAGAGAATATGTTTGGTATAATTTTAATTTTCTTAAATTTGCTGAGGCTAGATTCATTTTCCAGCATATGGTCTACCCTTGAGAATGTTCCACGTGCACTAGAAAAGAATGTATAGTCTAGTGTTGTAAAGTGAATTGTTCTGCAAATGTCAGTTATGTCCATTAGTTGTAATGTGTCACTTAAATTGTAATGTGATAATTTCTTATTGATTTTCTGTTTGGATGATCTTTCCATGGCTGTCAATGGGGTGTTTAGGTCTCCTACTATAATTGTGTTTTTGTCAGTTTCTCCCTTTGGTTCTGTCAGTAGTTGCTTTATAAATATTGGTGCTTCCTGATTAGTAGCATATATATTAACAAGTGTCATGTCTTCTTGTATTGTCCCTTTACCATTATGAAGTTTCCTGTTTTTGTCTCTTGTTACTGTTTTTATACTGAAGTCTGTTTCATCAGATATCGGTATGGCTACACGTGCTTCTCCCTGGATGCCATTTGCTTGGAGTTTTGTTTTTCACCCTTTCACTTTGAGTTTATATTTATTTTTGTAGCTGAGATTTCTCTTGAAGGAAGCATATGTCTGCATTTTGTTTTTCCATTCAATATGCTAATCTGTGCCTTTTTATTGGCGAGTTCCGTCTATTTAGAGTAAGGGTAATGATTGATAGGTAAGGATTTCCTATAGTCAATTTATCTTATGTTTTTTGGTAGCTCAGTGTTTTCATTGTTTCTTTGCTTTCTAAAATTTCTGTGAATTATTTTAGTATGATGGTGTTCTATGATTTTTTTCTCTGTTTCATCATTTTTATGTTTTGTGTCCCAGTCTGGATTATTTTGGGGGTGGTTATTACTATGTTTATGTAAAAGAAAGTTTCATATATATAGGTAGTCCTTTTTCTTAAACATGTTCCCATAATTTATTCTTTGGAAATTCAGACCTTTACTTCTTCCCTTTTCTGTTTTTGTTGTTATAAATTATCCCTATTTATTTTAACGTTTTTTTCCATGTTCACTAGACCCCTTCAGTATTTTTCATAATGCAGGCCTTTTGCTAAAGAGTTCCCTCAGTTTCTGTAGATCTGGGAAGTATTTACTCCTCCTTCTCATGATGGGAGATTTCCTGTGAGGTGGATTTCTCTTCTTTGGCCTGATTCCCTTTGTCTCAGTACACTATCCCCATAGGAGAATGTGGTGGGTGATGGAGCTCTGCACCTCTGAAACCCCAGTGCTTGACCCTGTGGCCAAGAAGAAGTTGCCCCACCTGTGTGTCTCAGCTTTCCTGGGCACCCTTGCTGGCTTCAACCAGACAAGGTGGGTGCAGGGTTTGTTGGGTAAAGCACGGGTTTGTTTGTGTCACCTAATAATGGTGATTTCACTCCTATTACTTCTTCCCTGTAAACACTGTGCAGAGCTCTGGGAGGGTGAATGCAGGCAGTCAGGCTTCATGTCTTTGTTTTCTGCCTGATAGTGAGAGCAGTGTGGGTTTCTGCCTTCTGTATGCCCTGTGTTCTTGGCCCTGGGTGCTGAATTTGGCTGTATTATACATTGGTTCCTCAGTAAAATATAAAGAGGGCCAGAGAACATGCACATGACTGTCTCAGTCCTTTTCTTTCCCAGGACTGCACTGAGTTGTGGGCCTGCATTTTGCATAGCCACATCCTACTGTTTCTTTCTTCTGAGACCACTCTAAATATCAGGCTCACATTCAATACCTACCATTGTCTCAGTTCTTTTCTCTCCCAGGACTGCACTGAGCTCTGGATCCACATTCTTTGGATCCCGTCTCACCCATTTTTCTCTCCCAGGCTCTGGATTGCATTCTTTGTTCCCATCTCTGCACTTTCCCCTTCTCTCTTCCCCAACTTCTTCACCTTTTCACCCACCTTTAGGTGTTTCCTTTTCATGAGTGAGCATTTCAGATGTAGTTATGTGTTACTTAGGGATTCCTTTGTTGAATTATAGTTGTTCAATTTGTTGTAACTTCCAGAGGAGATTTCTAGGAGCTCCTCTGATGTTGCTATTTTAAATATGTCTCTCTGCTAGCTTATTCAACTTTTCCATTTTAATTATAATGTGTCTTGGCGTGGGCCCATTTGGGTTCATCTTTTTTGGGGACTCTCTGTGTTTCCTGGACTTGTATGTCTATTTCCTTCCCCAGGTTATGAAATTTTCAGTAATTTCTTTAGAAACGTTCTTGATTCCTTACTCCCTCTCTTCTCCTTCTGGTACTCCTATGATGTGGATGTTGTTATGCTTGATGTGGTCCCAGAGGTCTCTTAAACTATCATAATTTTTTTGGATTCTTTATTCTTTCTGCTGTCCTGATTGGGTGTTTTTTACTATCTTGTCTTACCACTTGCTAATTTGATCCTCTGTTTCATTTAGTCTGATGATGAGTCCTTCTAGTGCATTCTTCATTTTATTGTATTGTTCACTTCTGACTTTTTTTATGGTTTTGATATCTTTTCTTATGCTTGCTATCCTTTGTTGAAGTTCTCACTAAGTTCCTTAGCATCCTTATAATTATTGTTTTAAACTCTTTCTTCAGAGGTTGCTTGCCTCCATTTTAGTTCTTTTCTGGAGTTTTCTCCTTTTCTTTCATTTGGGACATATATTTTTGTTTCATCATTTTGGCTACCTCTATTTTTTTAAAATATGTATTAGATAGAACTGCTATATCTCCTATTCTTAATAGGTGGTTTTATATAGTAGGTGCCCTGTGAGACCCAGTGGCACATTCTCCCTGGTCACCTGGACTGGGTGCTCTAGGAGTGTCCCTAGGAGTGTGGGTTGCCTGTGCCCTCTTGTTATAGTTGAGCATTGGTTGCTATTGGCATGTCAGTTGGTGAGACTGGCACTCCGGCTGACTGGCTATGCATTTTTACCACATCCACAGCTTACGAGCTACTATACAGGTGGCTTATCTCATGGAGTAAAATTGGCTCCAGCAGATTCTGGTATTTGTTGAGATTGTCCTTTGGATGTACCACTTGTGGGGCTAATTGAGTGGAGCTCTGCTATGATCTAAAGCCAACCTGCAGGTATGTCAATTATGGGGCATCTTTGGAAGGGCTCTGATTCAGTCCAAAGTCAGCCACTGCCTATGACTGGCTGGGGATCTCCGGGTAAAAACTACAAAGTGATCCACAGTTGGTTGTTGCCCATGCTGGACATGGGGCATGTGGGAGAGGCCACGCTGTGAACTTAGGATGGCTGCCACCAGTACGAGACTGGGGTAGTTTTGCAAAAAGTCAGGAAACTGAGACCTTCTGTAACCTGCTGGCTCCCATAAGGTTCAGCCATTGATAAAGCCTCAGGAGATTTGAGTTGGATGTTGTGGGATCTCAGTGAGTCACCAGGGTAATTGGCCATGGTTGAAGGAGAGGGGCCCACCATAGGAAAGATGGTGACTGCCTGCCAGCTGCATGGGAGGGGGACTCCACATAGGAAAAATGGCAACTTTCCTTCTACTTCTTGCACTGAGGTTACACAGTTCAGTCTTTCCCTGTTTGTCTCTGAAGCCCCCTGAGTCATTGTCCCTTAGCAAGAGTCCAGGGTGAGTGTCTGTGAGGGAAAGAGGTGGTGCACAGGTCCTTTAAGAGGATGTCTAGGTTTCCCACAGCCTTATGTCCCACCTGGTTGGTCAGAATCCCCAGCTATTCATAGCCAGGTATTGTGGGGGCTCCTCCTCTTGCCACCAGTACCCTGGACTTGGGGTCCCTCACTCCTTTGAGGGGAACCTCCATAGCTAAGATATCCCTCCTAATTTTCAACCAGCACATGGAGGCCTAGAGCTGGCCCATTCCATTTCTCCATCCCTCCTACCAGTCTTGGCATAGCTTCTTCTCTATATCCTTAGTTATAAAACTTCTGTTCAGCTATACTTCTCGTGATTCTCCAAGTTGATCATTCTATAATTTGGTTGTAGTTTTGATGTGTTAAACAGCAGGATGAGGCAAGCACAGCATTTATCTACTCTGCCATATTGGGTGCAGCTTTCTCCAAATCCTTAACCCTTCTGTGCCAGCTAGGTAGGCTAAAGTCTTATATTAATCCCTCACCAACAGGCTCCATCATTTCTTTCCCAATGTCCCTCAAATGAAGCTGTCACCTTTCCAAAGGGTTATGCAGTCTATCCTTATTAAAGTTTCCACCTCCACTTTCACCTCCAAAAGGAGATAATAATAAAGTTGAGCCCACATGGGGATTTCACTTCAAATTGATGACTTCCTTGACCTTGAAGGAGTATGGTGAACCTCTTTATGTCCATGAATATTAAAATGTCACCAAATTTATTTAACATTAACATAAGCAGAGTTAGAACTTCTATTATAAACCCACTTACAGGGTGAAAGGCAAAGTAACTGCGCCTGAGGTTGTGGGGGGTTACTCTAAAGCCTCCCACCACAAAAACTAAGACATCTGCTTAGTGATAAAGGTCCTAAGCAGGCTGCATATGTGACTCACTTGGGAGTTTTGAAAAGCACTGATGCCTAGAGACAGGTCTGAGGTTGGGGGAAGCCTGGACACCAGGGTTATAAAACCCCTCAGCTAATCAAATGTTTAATCAAGAATTAGAACCACAAACCTAGAGTGACTGAAAAGTGCTAATGTGACTCTGTAATTATTTATTCTGAGGTGAGCACAGGTTGTAATTTTTTTCTAAGCACTTCAGTTTCTTCTAATGTACAGCCAAGCTTGAGAGAATCATTGCTTTGACCAGTGGTTCTCAAAATGGAGTCTCCATAACAGCATCATTAGCATCACCTGGGAACTTGTTAATAAAGCAAATTCTCAGGCCCCACTACAGATGGTCTTGATCTAACTTTGATCTGTGTGTAATACATGTTTAGCAGGGGAGGCATACAAATTGCAATGCTTGCTTGTCTATGCTTTTCAATAAACAGAAAAACAGGGGACTCAATCAAGATTCTCCCTTCCTCTTTTTCTAGATCAGAAATCACAGTTTTTTATTTTCATAGAAATGTGGAATTGCCACTGGAAAAAGACACAATTAATTATTATTGACAAAAGAATGTTTGGCAGAACACAGATTTGTTGCCCACCCACAAGTAATTAAAGACTTGGGGAAGTAAAAAAGGAGAGGGAGAAAGCATAAATGCAGAGGTCTGTGGATTTTAAGTGTGTTTAATGCTTGTATAATTTTCCAATTCTAGAATGTTTCATCTGCCAAGCATGTCTAAATATTGGAGTACATGTAGCCTTTTAAAGATTTTAGTGGCACATTTTCTGGGGCTCAAGTCAGTTTCTAGTGGTAATTAGGTAACAATTCCAAACCATGGTGACTAGAGAGTCAAGCCAGTATAGAAAATCCTGTTTTGGGTTTCTCTTTTGCATTATTACCTTTTGAGACACTATTATAAGAACTGGGGAGAAAAATGAGGGAAGAAACAGATAAAGAATTCCCAGAAAAATTTAGATAGCTCTATAAACTCTAAAAGCCACATTGACCTGGAGTCTTCCTTCATGAGAGTCACAGATATGGGGGAGGACAGCTGGAGAAGTAGCCCGAATCTCATGGCTCTTTGCCTTTCATTTCTTTATATGATAAATGTGTTAAAGAGACAAATCACAACAGTAGCTTCCAAGATATAATGGACTAAATTATGTTAAAAATCACCCCAAATCTTATGTTTCACAAAATCACAATTAAAGCAAAAAATGATATTCACATCTCTTTAGGGATATAAATGTCTTCCTTGAAAGACTGCTTAAAGACATTCTACAAAGCCAAGCCTCTGAAAAGGAATTGTGGTACAAGGAGCTTGTGTACTGATGATGGAAGTCACCTGGAAAGCAATTCTACAGAACTGGTCCCAAACAAAGAGTTATCTGATTTATTTGCATCTTGTTAGTGGTTCCCCAGACCATGCCAGTGGGGTATGAAATTGGAAAATCAACATGTACTATCATCATTTTCATCACCATCAGTGTTTCTAGGTAAGGTGTTTATTTCCCTCCACAGCCGGGCCTTTCCCCAAGTTTCCCAGAGCCTCAGGGTAGGTGCACTCACCTATCTGAGATGTCTGCATGTCTTCCTACATGCTTTGCTCCTTGCAAAAATGCAGCCACCTGAATACCATTATAAGCCTGGAGTCAGGGCCTGGGTTACCCCCATCTCCCACATTGGCACTGATGTCCCTTTGATACTGTAGCACCATTAAATCTTCCAATTTTCATTGGTGCCCCTGCTGTGACCAGGGCTAAAGGTGCTGCTACTGCTGCTGCTGCTGACCCCTGGCATGAAGAGTGCCAGCCTTGGAGCTGTTTAGGTCCAATGCTAGCTCCAGGGTGCCTGGAGTCAGCAAGTTCTGCTGAAGGGGCCAGAAATCCCTTCATCCACCTTTGTGACAATGACAGAGTAGTAGAACTGAAAGTCCTGAGGAATAGAGGCAGGAAGAGCCCCATGATTACCTCTTGTGTCAGCTGCCTAAGGAGATGAGGGCAGATACATCCTAGGAGACTTTACTTTGGCAGAGAATATATATATGAAGCCAGACCTTGGTCTAGAATGTTTCAATTGATGCAAAGAGGAACTAACCACATCTGCCTTATAAGTAGAAAGACTGGAGGAATATGAGGCCACCAACACTGTTGGCTCTGTGCTGGGCAGTTCACCCCCATTATTACATTTAGTTCTCACAATGTGCCTGTGACAGAGCACCTGTTGTTCCACATCCTTCCCAACAGTTGGGATTACAACACTTTCTCAGCTTGGCAGGCTGGTAAGTATAAAATGGAGGCTATATTTGCTATTTCTCTGATTACTAATGAAGTAGCTTTTTTTTTGGTATGGTTTTGTTTTATTTTGTTTTTAAATCTATCCTTTTCTGCAATAATGCCATGTTTTTACTACTAGCTTATCCTGGCTTTGATGATCATTACCTTTTTTTTTTTTCAACAGTCCAGAGGAAAAGGAAAGGGAAGAGTGGAATGTTTCTAGACTTCAGAAAAAGAAACAATTAGAAATGGGCCTCTGTTCTGAGGGAATAGGCAGTATAGTGATGGTTGAAGGCCAGAGGAAGGCCTCTGCTGGGAGACTGGCTTGGATCCTCGAGAGATAGAAAAAGTGATGCCTGAGGCCAACCTTGTTCCTTGTTCAATGATGGAATTCCATTATTACCAAGCCTTCAACACATGTTAGGAACATATACTGGGAAAATGTACAGTGGCACAGAGAGGTAGTGGGCTGGCTAGAGGTGGTGGGAGATAGAACTAGAGCAGAATTTTGGTGTAAGTGGTGAGAGGCCCCCAGCAGGATATGTGAGCTGCCTACTCCTTGGAATTGCCAGCACTATTTGGTAGCATACAGGATTACATATTGTCAAGGCAGAGTTGAGGCTTGATGTTCAAAGTGAGGTCAATCCAGTAGGCCTAGGGGACAAGGGGACACATTGTTACACCAAGAAAAGGTAAGGGTCAGAAACATACTAATTCTTGAATCACTCTCCCTCATGATGTACTGAGTTAAGATTGCCCTCTTTCTTTTCCTTAGGAGCAGATCCTACCCCAGGCAGTGCCTCAGTTGCTCAGGCAGGCCAGGTCACAGTTTTCAGGCAGGCTTGGACATATCTGTATCTCAGCAATGAATCAGCTTAGGTAGAAGTAGGGTGCTCAGTATAGTTTGTTTTGTCTTTACTATAGCCACACCCTTTAAATTGAGGCAGAATTCAGACAACATAAAATTTATTATTTTTGGTGATTTTTTTCCCCTGAAAATTAGCCATTTTAAAGTCTGGAAACCAGTAGCATTTAGTACATTCACAATATTGTGCAGCTATTACCACTATCTAGTTTTAAAAGAAAATTTTGCCCTTTTAAATACACTTCATTTTTTAGAGCAGTTTTATAGCAGCAAATGAAGCACCAAGTACATAAATTCTCATGTACCCCCTGCCTCCCACACAGGCACAGCCTCCCCCACTATTAACATTCCTTCCAGAGTGGGACATTTATTTCAATCAGTAAACCTATACTGACACCTATTTTAGAGTTAATTCTTCATGGTGCACATTTTATGAGTATTAAGAAATCTCTGATTGTTACTGGAGAATGGGCTCTTCTTGGTGTGATCCCCAGGTCCTTGGTGCCCTGAACAAAGACTTGAATGAGGCACAGAAATAAAGTGGTGAAAAAGTAGTTTATTAGAAGCAGAAGTACACTCCAAAGAGATAGGAATGGGCCCGAGCAAGAAATCGGCTCAAGGGTCCCAAATGGCAAGGTGAAAGTACATTCCACAAGCCCCAATTAGTGAGGCTTTAGTAATTTTATTCTCTTTAAATGTAAGGGATTATGACTATCTAGGTGTGAGACCTTTTGATTGGTATCTTTAATTGCCAAGAGGAATTATATTATCTTTCTTAAACTGCACAAGTTTTTTCCCAGAATTCAGTCTGTTACAACGATATTAATAAACTTCTGGGCATATGTATGATATTACAATGATGGTACAATGAGGCTTAGGTGAAATGGGCATCATTTTGATTCTTACTGTGTAGGTGCTATAACTGGCTTAAACTGATGAGTTTTTGTACCCTATGACTTCCTATATTCATTACTTTTTTTGTAATATCCTCCTGTGGTTGCCTAACTTGGGGCAGAGATTATTAGAAGAGGGTCATATCAGGGTGGTGACTACTCTAATAAGGCAGGTCCTATTGAAGGGGTCCCCAGATGCCCCTTATTCTATCTGCCTACCTCCCTTTCCTCTTAAGAGGCATGATCCCCATAAATCTCTATGGGAAATTGAGGAATGAGAGGTCTCATCTTCTGGATCTGCTTCCTGCTGGGGGTGATCATTGTCCCTACTTATCTTAGATTGATGGAACTTGCACCCTGTCTGGTATAAAAGGGAGGAATGGGTCTTGAGATCTGGCTGAGAGATTGTGTTGACTTCTTTGGTTAGAATGGGCTGGAAACCTTGCCTGGGCATCATTTTGTCCCAGTGGCCCCTATATGAGGAGAACTAGATTCAATTGATAGATTTAAAAGCATTGGCCTGAAAAGCAGACCTCAGAGCCACTGACACAGGGTGGCTACATGATAGAAGGTCCATTCAGCCCCCTAGAACTGTGGCCTGTTGACTTCTGGCTTAGCTGGCCATTCAGGTGTCATTACCTATCCTGAAATGGCCTGGATTACAACCAGCAAGCACAGATCATAAGTTCCAGGATAGTTAGTTAAAGTCTAGCAAGCATAACTAACTAACATTTTGCTAGCACAAATCACAAATTCCAGCATGATTAACTAAGGCTGGAGATAGGAGGCATTTTAGGAATAAAATTAGCAAACACAAATTGCAAGTTTTTTTTGGAATGATTAGCTAAAGCTGGGGCAAAGGGTATCTGGGGAGATCCAGGTCAACAGCCTATTGTTTAAGTCTCAGGGTAACAATCTACTGTTTAAGAGATAGAGGAAAACTGATTGAGCAGGTGACTAAGACAAGGCACCAGGAAAAAGGTAAAATTAGGAACTAAGGAACTAGGGAAGAGAAGAATAAAAATCCCTATACTGAGGGACTCTTTAGTTTGGCCTGTGTCATAATGACATGTATTTCTCGTAGTATCGTAGAGTATTTTCACTGTCCTATAAATCCCCTGTTCATTATTCATCCCTCCCCCCTTAAAAGATAAACTGAGGCACACTAAAATTTTTAAGAGTTTATTAGAGCAAAAATTGATTCAAATCAAGCATTGCCATGACAGAGGTGGTTGTTTAGGAGTGCTCCTGTGACAGCACCTGGGGAAATACAGAGGGTGCCAAAAAACTGTATACATGTTTTTAAAAAGGAAAAATGTATTAAAATTGTAATACTCAATATATACTGATAAGATGAATACAAGTCATATTTGCCTTCTGCAATTACAAGAGGTGTTCAAAGTGGTTACCATCAGTTCCAGACACTTCTGACTACAGCAAACTGCTTGAGCAACGTTGACCAAAATGTCTACTTTTATCACTGTGCATGCTGTTTTAATTTCTTCCCGAAGTACCTCGAGTGTAGCCAGTTTTCTACGGTACACCATATCCTTTAAGGTCCCCCATAGGTAGAAGTCAAGGGGTGTTAAGTCAGGAGAATGTAGGGTAAATTCAAACAATGTTCTTGAATTTCAAATACCACTTCACAATGGTCTTGCACCCCTCAAATGACAATTATGCTTCCACCATTATCTTTGACTATCCTGTCTGTTGCATGGTGATGCTACCATTCATTCGATCAATGCCATCTTTTGAACAAATATCATACTACACACTGCTACTGTAATTCAATTTAACTCAAAAAGTAATACATAGATAGCATCTCTTAAAACATGTATACATGTTTTTGGCACCCCTGGTATGTAGACAAGGTGCAAAGCAAAGAAAGAAAATTATTTGATTAGCTATACTTAAAGCCACATTGGTTGTTTGTTTTTAGATTTTAATTTCATAACCTTGAGACATTTACAGATTTTAGTTTGCTTAGGTAGGCCCATGTGACATTAGATCCAAGTCAGTATAATAACCTTAATTAATTTAATACTCTTAGCTCCTGACAACCACTAATTATTTTTTCAATTACAGTTGACATTCAATATTATTTTATATGGGTTTCAGGTGTACAGCATAGTGGCTAGAATTTACATAATTTATGAAGTGATCCCCTTGATAAGTGATCACCTGGCATTATACATAGTTATTACAATATTATTGATTATATTCCCATGCTGTACTTTACATTCTTATGTCTATTTTGTTAAGTTCTAATTTGTATTTTTTAATCCCTTTGCCTTTTTTACTTATCCCCCACAACCCCCTCCCATCTGGCAATGATTAGTTTGTTCTCTGTATCTATGAGTCTGTTCATTTTGTTTGTTCTGTTTGTTCTTTAGATTCCACATATAAGTGAAAATGTGTGGTATTTGTCTTTCTCTGACATATTACACTTAACCCTCTAGGACCATCCTAATTAAATCTTAAAAGAATTAAGATTTAATTCTTTTTATGGCTGAATAATATTCCATGGGCATTTAGGTTGCTTCCATATTTTGGCTATTGTAAATAATGCTGCAATGAACATAGGGGTGTATATATGTTTTCAAACTTTGAATGTTTTTGGAAAAATACACAGAAGTGGAATTTCAGGGTCATAAGGTAGTTCTATTTTTAATTTGTTGAGAATATCAATACTGTTTTCCATAGTGGTTGCATCAATTTACAAGCCTACTAATAGTGCACAGGGGTTTCCTTTTCTCCACATCCTCACCAACACATATTTTTTTATTTATTGATGATAGCCATCTTGACAAATGTGAGAATATATCTTATTGTGGTTTGAATTTGCATTTCTCTGGTGATTAGTGACATTGAGTATCTTTCATATGTCTATTGACCATCTGTATGTCCCTTTTGGAGAAATGTCTATTTAGGTCCTCTGCCCAATTTTTAATTGGATTGTTTGCTTTTTGATGTTGAATTGTATGAGTTCTATATTATATCCCCATGATTTATTTGTTTTATACCTGGAAACTTGAACCTCTGATTCTCCTTTATCTTTTCTGCCTTTAAAAAATGTTTCAATTACAGTTGACATTTCATATTATTTTATATTAATTTCAGGTATACAGCATAATGGTTAGACATTTATATAATTTAAGAAGTGATCCCCCAACTAGTCTAGTACCCACTTGGCACTATAGTTACAATATTATTTCTTATATTCCTATTCTTTACTATATATCCCCATGACTATTTTCTAACTATCAATTTGTACTTCTTAATCCCTTCCCTCTTTTCACCCATACCACCAACCACCCTTCTTTCTGACAATCATCAAAATGTTCTCTGTATCTGTGAATTTGTTTCTTTTTGTTTGCTTACTTTGTTCTTTAGATTCCAGATATAAGCAAGATCACACTGTATCTGTCTTTCTCTTACAAAAAAGAATCATAGTGAGGTAATATATGAATTATGGGAATGTATATCTTTTCTTGTAAATAAGAATACAATGTCTTCACTTAGAATCCCACATGCTATAAGGACCTACTTTTGAACAGGCCTCTTTCTTTCTCACCAACTCATCCTGTTTACACATGAGTCACATAGGCCACCTTGGAATTTTCTTTGCCTTTGTAACTCCCTTACACCTCCTCCCCCCTCATAAAATACCATAAAATATGAAGTAGCCAATCAGGTAAGGACAAGATTGTGTGGGCAAAATGCAGCCTTAATTAAGCCTGCATCAGAAATAAAAACCAGCACGGTTCTCCACTTGGTGTGCTTGCAGTCCTGATTTTGTGCTGCTACACACACTTCTGCAGAAATAAAAATTGCCTTGCCAAGCTATTCAAATCTCTGAGTGTTTTTTTGCAGCACCGGAGTTTTATTTCCATCAAAAGTGAGGGCTCTCTCAGGATAACCCATTCCCTTTGGGAAGGGGCTCTGGTACCCTCCCCTTAGGGAGATGTATCCTGCCTCCTGGTTGTAGCAGCCCTCTGACCAAGGTAGCTGGAGCCTCCCAAGGTGGTGAATAAATGTGGGCTCTTGGTAACATGGGAAAAAGGCCTAAGCAAGCACTACAGTGATGAGGTAGCTTTGTGCATGGACCAAGGTAAAAAAAAAAGTCATGGGGTTGATGAAGTATTTCCTTGGTAGTCAGGACATCTCAGAGATTGTGTGAGACGTGCCCAGGGCATGAAGTGAGTGCAGAGTCTCAATCCACAGTTCCATGACAACTTTATGTGGCTTAGGGTGGTTTCAGGTTGGCTCACAGCTCAGCCTGAGTTGGGGATTTATACCAACCTGCCAATTGCTGAGAGGGGACCAATGTTCCTTTGGCCCAAATTTGGTTCAAATGAGGACTGAGTTTGTCACCTCTTAATTGAATATGTTAATGACAAAAGCCCTATCTCTTAAGAAGAACTAGATTATGCTCTCTGCTGGAGATAGGGTCCCATTGTCCTGTGTCCCCTTAAGGTGAAAGAAAACCAACCAGAGAAGTAAGAATCTTCCTCTCCATGGGATCTGATCTCCTCTTTACCTGCACCTTACAACCCTTCCCTTCCCCTTGAGCCCCTGGTTCCTAATCCAGACCCCCATCCCCCAAACCTCCTTTCCCTATAGAGCCTAGCCTTCCCATTCCAGTGCAATATCCCTCCCTAGAGAGGCTTAAGAAAGAAATTGCACAATGCCAGAAGGACATACAGAATTTCCCTTTTCCGCCTTCCCCTAAGAGCCAGCCCCAATCCCTCTTTCCCCTTAAAGTGGTTTCCTTGGGAGGCAGGGAGATTGGATTTGTTAATGCAACCCTAACTAGCTCAGAAGTCTGAAATTTAAGAAGACATTAAGATCACTTCTTGATGATCATTTTGGGGTTGCTGACCAGGTAGACCAATTCCAAGGCCCCCCATTATATATCTGGACATAACTTATGTTCATATTAGGAATCCTTTTCTCTGGAGAAGAAAGATCCATGATTCACTGGGTAGCAATAGCTGCATGGGAATGTGAACACCCAGTCGTACCTGGCATCCTAGTGGCAGACATTAAGTTTCCTAGTCAGGAACCCACTGGGATAATAATAATTTGGCTCAAAGAGACAATATGAGGGACCTTATAGAAATGATAATCAAAGGAATTTGGGAATCAGTCCCTTATTCCCAAAATGTTTCCAAGGCTTTTAATGTACAACAGGGAAAAGATGAAGGCCCTGTTGAATTCTTATAGGTTTAAAGAGCAAATGAGAAAATATGCTGGATTGGACCTAGAGAACCCCTTAGGAAAAAGAATACTAAAACTCCACTTTGTCACCAATAGCTGGCCTAATATTATCAAAAAGTTACAAAAGATAGAAAATTGGAAAGACAGATCTATGGAAGAGTTGCAAAGGAAAGCCCAAAAAGTATATATGAGACTAGATGAAGAAAAGCAAAACCAAAGGCTAGAATCATGTTGTCGACCTTTGGGCAGGCAGTTCTGGGGATGCTGGTCAACAAATGTTTCCTAGGACCCTAGCTTCCACAAAGAGGACAAAATAGGAGATTGGGGGACCCTAAGACAGGAGGCAAAGGGTGAGAAGACAAATGTTTTAAATGTGGAAAGATAGGACACTTTAAGAGAGAATGTCCACAATGGGAAAATGAAAAGAGAATAATTCCCCTCATGACTTTTGATGAAGAATAAAGGAGTCAGGGGCTCTTTTATATAGATGTGTCTCACCAGGAGACTCTAGTAAATTTAGAGGTGGGGCCACACAAAAAAATTATAACCTTCCTAGCAGATTCAGGGGCTTCTTGATCTTCCCTGTTCACACTGCCCTCTGGTCTCATTTGTTCCCCTGAAGAACTCCAGATCTCAAGGGTAAAAGGAGAAGGGTTTAAGGCTAAGATTTTCAAAGAAACTACTGTTAGATTCCAAGACAGAAGAGCCACCATTAAGTTTCTCTTGGTTCCTGAGGCAGGAATGAATCTACTAGGCAGGGATTTAATGACTAAATTAGGGTTAGGATTACATATTAACAATGAAAGGATCCACATCTCTCTAAACCTGCTAATTCCTGGGGTATAAAACAGATCAAGACCACAGTCTGGATGATGGAGGGCAACTAGGGGGATTACAGATTCCCCCATACATATTCATTTAAAAAATGCTGGGGAAATAATGAAAAAAACAAACAAACAAAAACAAACCAATATCCTATTCCTCTTGAAAGCAGAATAGGGTTAAAACATATAATCAAAGCTCTTGTCCATGATGGACTCCTTGGATCTTGCATGTCTCCATACAACACCCTGATTTTACCTAGAGAAGAAACCAGATGAATCATATTGCCTGGTCCAAGATCTTTGAGCTATAAACCAAATAGTCCAGAATACACATCCAGTGGTCCCCTACCCCTACACACTACTTAGTAGGATCTCTTACAATCACCAGTGGTTCAGTGTAATTGATCTCAAGAATGCTTCATGGCAATGCCCTCTGTCGGAGGACAGCAGGGATCTATTTGCCTTTGAATGGGAAAATCCCTATGCAATACAGATGGACTGTCCTTCCTCAGGGATTCACTGACTCTCCCAACCTATTTGGTCAAATTCTTGAACAAGTTCTGGAAAAAATTTCCCCTTCCCCAGTCACTATGTCTCCTCCAATATGTAGATGATTTACTTCTCTCTAGTGAGAGTCAAGAAATTACTAAAGTAACAATCAGTTTCTTAAATTTTCTAGGAACTCAGAGATCACAAATCTCTAAAAATAAACTCCAGTTTGCTGAGCCTGAGGTGAGGTATTTAAGACATTTAATCAGTAAGAGCAAATAGAATAGGATCTGAATGAATAAAATGGATCACAACCTTACCCCTTCCATACACTAAGGAAGAACTTAGAAAATTTCTTGGTTTAATTGGATACTGTCACACCTGGATTGACTCATATGCCTTAAGAACCAGAAATCTCTACCTTAAACCAGCTCAGGAGGAACTGGATCCCCTTCTGTGGGCACCAGAAAAAATCCAAAAGGTAGAAGATTTAAAACAGGTGCTCATCATGGCCCCTGTTTTAGCATTACCCTCATTAGAGCAACCTTTTCATTTACTTGTTAATGTTAATAAGGGGGTTGCTCTAGGAACTCAGGAACACAGAGATCATTGTTGGCCTATAGCTTTTCTATCCAAACTCCTAGATCCTGTAACTGGAGGGTGCCTAGAATGTATTCATTCTATAGCGACCACCATCTTACTAACTGAAGAAAGTAGGAAACTCATCCTCAGGGGAAAATTAATTGTAAGCACTCCTCATCAGTTCAGGACAATTCTTAACCAAAAAGTAGGAAGATGGCTCACTGATTCTAGAGTTTTAAAATATGAAGCTATTCTGTTAGAAAGAGATGACCCTATCCTAACCACTGATGAAGATTTAAACCCAGTCACTTTCATAACGAGGAATCCAGAAGATAGAACTCCAGAACACCAATGTCTAAATGTCATAGACTATCAAACAAAAACTAGCCCTGATCTAAGTGAAACACAACTTTAAACTGGGTGTCACCTCTGTGTGGATGGTTCCTCCTAGATGGTTGAAGGAAGAAGACATAATGGATATTCAGTAATAAATTGGGAGACTCTCATGATAATAGAATCTGGGTGACTCCCAAATACCTGGTTCTCCCAAACCTGTGAGCTGTTCGCTCTGAATCAGGCCTTAAAACACCTACAGACACAAGAGGGAACAATACACACAGACTAAGTATGCCTTTGGGGTAGTCCACACCTTTGGTAAAATGTGGGCAGAACACTGGTTGTTCAATAGCAAAGGGCAGGACTTAGTACACAGAGAACTAATTATCCAAATCTTAGAAAATTTAAAATGACCTGAGGACACAACTATAGTCCATGTCTTGGGATACCAAAAAAAGCCCACTTTTGAAAACAGGGGAAACAACCTTGCAGATGAAACAGCTAAACAAGCTATTTCATCCTCAGAAGCACTGATTTTTCACCTAACACCCTGCCTCCTTAACCTTATGATAACCCTGATTTTCACCCCAAAGGATAAGGAGCAATTAAAATGAATAGAGGCACAAGAGAATTCAGAAGGAAAATGGCTGCTATGCGATGGGAGGGAAATGCTGTCTAAATCACTAATGAGGGAGCTCTTAACTCAGTTACACCAAAGTAGCCATTGGTTCCCCCAAGCCATATGTGATGTAGTCCTCCAAGTCTATGGTTGCATGGGTGTCTATAACTATAGCTAAACAGATTTCTGAAGGCTGCGTTACCTGCTAAAAGACAAATAAGCAGACACTGAGACAGACAACTTCTGGAGGGAGAAATCCTGGGTTGCGACATTTCCAGAGTGTCCAAATTGATTACATAGTGTTGCCCAAAAGAGGTCACCTTAAATAGCTCTATGCAATTGTCAATCATCTTACTCATTGTGTAGAGGCCATTCCTTTACCAGGAGCAACCACCAACAATATAGTTAAAGTTCTTACAGAAAATGGTGTGCCCAGGTTCGCACTAATTGAAAACATTGACTTAGATAATGGGAGCAACTTCACTGCTAATATTATAGGAGGACTTACACAGGTCTTGGGAATTACATGGAAATACCATACCCCTGTCATCCTCCTTCATCTGGAAGGGTAGAAAGAATGAATCAGACCCTAAAGAGTCACATTACCAAATTAATCCTAGAAACTAAACTATCCTGGACCAAGTGCCTTTCCTTAGCTCTTCTGAGGATCTGAATGCCCCCTAGGAGAGATATTGGCTTATCCCCTTATGAGATACTTTATGGATGACACTATCTAGGCCCCACTGCTGACATTCCTACTTTTGTAACAACAGACCAATTTCTCAAAAACTATAAACTTGGCTTGTCCTCCACTCTATCCTCTCAGGAAAAAGGGCCTCCTAGCACAGATGCCACCTCTTGAGTTTCTAGCCCATCAACATTGACCCAGTGACTGCATGCTAATCAAGAGTTAGAAAGAAGAAAAGCTCGAACCCACTTGGGAGGGACCCTTCCTAGTGCTCCTAACCATGAAGACTGCTATTCATACCACCAAGAGGGGATTAAAAGAAAAAAATCAGTTTGTTTGGGTATCCAACCCCCACAACCATAAGTCTTCACAATTCAACCCATTGCTCCTGATCATAGATAACCCCAAAACTATGAATCAAAATCCTTCAGTAATAAGGACCTATGGGTTAGATGCTGATGTTGTTGGAGAAGACCCCATAGGGACATTTTCCCTAAGGTAAATTAAAAAACCCCCACAGACCACTGCTTCCCCTCCTAAACCTCAAGACAACTTTGACCCAATATCCCTTAGAAAGCTCAAAAATGACTCATTTAAGGTAATCATAACTGAGGTAAAATATCTAAAAAAAACATTAGCTATACAGACAGCATATGAATATATGAATACCTGGTTGGAATGAATCAAATACTCTGTCTGCACCTTAAAGAAAAGTGATATGCCTGTACAACAGGGAGACTGGAGACCCAAATCATCTTTTTCCCACTTAGAGGGTCAACAGACACCAAGGGCATGCACTGTATAGTAGCTCTTTCAGGATCCCCTGGTTTGGGGTAAACAAATCCTGTTATTCCCTGAAGCCAAGGGCCTTGCAGGTCAGTCCCTGAGAGCCATTAGGCCACTGGCCTCAAATGCCAATTTTACCTCGTGTCTCTCCAGACATGAGGGGAATTTGCTCTTTATTGGAAACCTGACAGAATGTAATAAAAGTCAGCCCTTCAAGGAGCTCCAAAATCAGTCTGCCCTAATGATTCCACAAGCAGATGTCTGGTAGCATTGAGGAGGAGAGTTATATAGGTTTTTGCTGGTAGACTGGAGTGGCACCTGCAGTTTGATGTAACTGACCATCCCTTTCACCTTGGCATTCAATCAATTCCCAATCATAGAAAAAAGACATAGCACCAAAAGGAGTATAATCACTCCCCAAGGCTCTTTTGACCCTCATGTCTATATTGATGCTATTGGAGTGCCCTGGGGAATACCAGATGAATTTAAGGCCCAAAATCAAATAGCTGCAGGATTCAAATCCATACTATTTTGGTGGTCAACTGTTAAGAAAAATGTAGATTGGATCAATTATATATACTACAACAAACAGAGGTTATAAACTACACTAGGGATGCTATTAAGGGAATAGCTGAACAAATAGGACCCTTAGCAAAATGACGTGGGAAAATAGGTTAGCTCTAGATATAATATTAGCAGAAAAAGGTGGAGTCTGCATTACAATAGGGACCCAATGTTGTACTTTCATCCCCAATAACATGGCTGTGGATTGCACCATTACTAAAGCATTGCAAGAACTAAAAACTAGCTAATGAACTTGCTGAAAATTCAGGTGTCCATGATCCCTTTACTAACCTCATGGAACAATGGTTTGGGAAATGGAAGGGACACATGACTTCAGTCTTTACTTCCCTTATTATTGTATTTGGAGTACTGATAGTAACAGGATGCTGTGTTCTACTTTGTATTAGGGAACTAACTCAAAGGCGTATAGAGTGCTTGCTTTGGCAGCACATATACTCAAAGGCTTATAGAAACAGCATTAACTAAGCAGTCCCCACCCCCATACCACGATAACCTCTTAACTCCTGGATAACTCAGAACTACAAAGTCATCTCCTCCTGATGGAATTTGAAAAGAGTGATGAAATCTAATAAGAGAAACAGGGGAAATTGTGGGAATATATGAATTATGGGAATATATGTCTTTTCTTCTAAATAAGAGTACAATGTCTCCACTTAGAATCCCACATTCTTTAAGGACCTACTTTCAAATAGGCCCCTCTCTTCTCCCTCCTCAACTCAATCTGTTTATACATGAGTCACATGGGACATCTTGGAATTTTCGTTGTCTTTGTAACTCCCTTACACCTCCCCACCCCCTCATAAAATAGCATAAAATATGAAGTAGCCACTCAGGTAAGGACAAGATTGTGCAGTCGAAACCCTAGCCATGAGGGTAAGACATAACCTTAATTAAGCCTACATTAGGGATAAAAACTGGTGCGGTTCTCCACCTGGTGTGCTTGCAGTCTTGATCCTGCTTGTGCTGCTATGCACCCTTCTGCAGAAATAAAAATTGCCTTGCCAAGATATTCAAATCTCTGAATGTTTGTTTGAGACACAAATTTTATTTCCAACAATGATATATGAATATGATAGAATGCTGTGCAATCACAAAAAGAATGAGGAAGTGCTCATGTATTGATTTTACAGCAATTATCAAGATACATTGTTAAATGGAATTTTATTTTTTTTTAATTAAAAAATTTTTTTTTGCTTTTTGGTATGTGGGCAGCTCCCTGGCTGGGAATCGAACCCAGGCTGCAGCACTGACAGCGCCAGTGCTGAAGCCTTAAGCCGCTATACCATCAGGGAACTCCGTTAAATGGAATTTTAGAGTGAAGAACAATGAGTTTGATTTGCTACCAATTGAATACAAAAAGGATTAATTTTATTTTTTTGCTTGATTATGTACAGAAAGTCTTTCAAAAGATTCATAAGACATTGGTAAATTGTTGTTTCTAGGGAAAAAAAGTGGGTGGGTGGGGATGGGGTCCAAGGAGGATAATGGCTCTTTTTTGCTCTCCTTTAGGGTAGTGGTTCATTTCTTAATGCCTCACTCAGTGATTCTAGAACAACACTTTATTGCTTTAGTCTCAGTAATGTTATGTATTTTGCTGAGGGTAATGAAGGAAATGTTTTGCTTATCTAAAAATTTCAGTTACTTTTCTCCTTGTCTCTTTGAGTATTTCCTTACCACCAAGACCATTATAAAACAACTCCACAATAATAAGCAACTCTGCCTGTTTTTGCAGCATTGTTTGTTTTTCTCTCAAGAGCTTCTTATCTAAACTCTTGTCAGCTTATTTTAATTGATTCATTCCCTAAACCCATGTGAAGTATTTAACTCTGACTTAATGTTTATTTTTCTTGTTGCTCATAGGCAGTGATTATGGGAGGAAGTTGGAAGAACTTGTCAAGGAGACCTGTGATGTACTTAATGTACTGAGAGTAAGAATGTGTCTGCAGGGTAGGACTCACTTAGTAACACATTGGTGTTATATGGCCAAATGCTATTTAAAGACAATGGTTGTAATGTACTGATGATAACATAATAGCTCACATCCTTGGAGTACTTGGTACCAGAAAATGTGCCAAGAATTTTCCACGTTTATCTTATTTAATCCTCCTCATAACTTTATGGGGGAAGGAAGAAGGGCTAGTATTATTCTCCCCAAATTGAACAGAAGAAATGAAAAACAAAAAGGTTAATAATATATCCAAGTTTACATAGCTACAAATGGAAGAGCTGAAATTCATACCTGGTCTGCCTGACCTCCAAACTCAAGCCTTTTACTACTCTGCTGTCACTGGCCACTTGCTTAGCTAAGAAGAAGCCATTTTTCTATACCTTTTTTGGAGTTGGCTTCAGAGCCTTGATCTATACTGACCTGTGTGCTCAGAAACCCAGAGACCCACTCATGAGCGTGGTCCCAGTGCTTGCACTTATCAACTGCTTTCCTTCTCCAGCTGTGTGAGGAAATACCCAAATGACAACTTTCTTGCCCAGTAACTCCTAAGAACCAGACTGACCAGATGTACCATTTTAAATGGGACAGAAAAAAATGGTACCATCTTGTTTCAAACAGTATGTGTTGCCATGTTACTGATACCTTGAATTTAGCCCAGTGTACAAACAACTCAGTAAGGTGTTATAACAGTGCTGTCAAACAGAAGTGCACAGTGGCAAGTTCATGAACTTAATTGTCAGATTTTGGGTACAATGACAGCTCTGATGTCCATTCCAGAAAATGAGCTCCAAAATTGCTTTAAAGGGTTGACTAGTCACTGTCATTGAGCTTCCCAAAGGGAGTACTTCTAAGGTGACCACAGTGATATTTAGCAATGAGGTATGTAGCACTTTTTCTAGGATGAGTTCACCAAGTTAATTGTCTGACCTCATATATACATATATATGCTGTCCAGAAAGTACCCAGCCATGATCGATGAAAAATAGAGGCATTTATGGCTGAATTTTTTCTGGACAGCCCTATCCCTTCCAGGACCAGTACAAATGCCAACTCCTGACTGAAAGCATCCCTGATCCCAACACAACTGGTTTCTGCCTCCTTTGTGTTTTCTGGCATCTCACACCCCCCAATTGGACTCATTTCATTCTATCTTTATTCAATAACTATTAAGAACCTACTGGGCACAGTGTTACAGTGACTTTTATCTCTGTCTCTATTATTTGAGGTCCCAAACAGAAAGCAGATGGCACGCAAAGATTAGGATTGTTACCAGAGAATGGGCCCTTCTCAGTGGGATGTTCAGGTTCTTAGCATCCTAAACAAAGAATTGAGTGAGACCTGGAAATAAAATGGTGAAAAAGTAGTTTATTAGATGCAGAAGTACATTCCAGAGAAGTAGGAGTGGGTCTGAGCAAGAGAGTGGCTCAAGGGTCCCAAATGGCAAGGTCAAAGTACACTCCAAAAGAGGTAGGAGCAGACTAGAGCAGGCAAGTGGCTCAAGAGCCCAGAATAACAAGGCTTTGTAGTTTTATTCTCTTTAGTTGTGAAAGGTTACACCTATCTGGGCATGGGACCTTTTGATTGACATCTTTGATTGACAGGAGGAATTATGACATCTTTCCTAGACTATGCATGTTCCTTCCCACAATTCAGTCTGTTATAATGATATTAATAAACTTCTGGGTATATGTATTGATATGATAATGATGACATAATGAGGCTTAGGTAAATAAAGGTTGTTGTAACCCTTACTGCACAGGTGCTAGTAACTGGCTTAAACCAGTGGAGTTTTTGCACCCTACAACTTCTTGTATTAGTTATTTTTTTTTTCTGTAATTTCCCTGTGGTTGCCTAACTTGGGGCAAGAATTACTAGAAAAGGGTGATATCAAGGTAGTAACTTCTCCAGCAAAGCAGATCCCATTAAAGGGGTCCTGAGATCCCCTGTATTCTGTTTGCCTCACTTTCCTCTTGAGAGGCATGATCCCCATAAATCTCTGTGAAGTTGAATGATGAGAGGTCTCATCTTCTGTATCTGCTTCCTTCTGGGTGTGATCATTTCCCCTATCTATCGGAAATTCACAGAGCTCTTACCCTATCTGATATAAAAGGGAGAAATGGGTCTTGAGAGTTGCCTGGGAGACCGTGTTGATTTATTTGGTCGGGATGGGCTGGAAGCCTTGCCAGGGCATCATTTGTATCCCAATGGCCCTTATATGAGAAGAAATAGATTCAGTTAATAGATTTAAAAACATTAACCCAAGAAGCAGGCATCCAAATCACTGATGCAGAGCAGTTGTGTGATGGAAAGTCCTTTTCGCCCCATGGAGCTTGTGGCCTGTTGACTTTTGGCTTAGATGGCCATTCAGGTTTTTTCACCTATCTTGAAATGGCCTGGAAAGAATATTCATCTTCCATGATTATAATCAGCAAGCACAGATCACAAGCTCCAGGATAATTAGTTAAAGCCTAGGAAGCACGATTTAACTAAAGTTTTGCCAGCATAAATCACAAATTCTAGGATGATTAACTAAGGGTGAAGACAGGGGACATTTTGGGAATACAATTAACAAACACAAGTTTTTTGGGAATGATTAACTAAAGCTGGGGCAAAGGTTGTCCTGGGAGATCCAAGCAGCCTATTGTTCAAGTTTCTAAAAGAAATCTATTGTTTAAGGCTAGAGACCAGGGAAAACTGATTAAGAAAGTGATTAAGACTAGGGAATAAGAAAAAAGGTGAAACTGGGGAGCTATGAAACTAGGGAAGAGGGGACTAAAATTTCCTATATTGGGGGACTCTTTGATCTGGCCTGTGTCAGCATTGTTGAAAGAGTTTAATAAATGGGCAATTTACTAAGGAGTGGCAAGTTGTAGGGAAACACAGGGTATCATAAGAGCTTACTACACCTGCCTGCAGGGGCAAAGGAGTGTGGTTCCCAGAACCTAGGGGGCAAGGTTGTGTGGAGAGAGCCATCTGGACAGGAGCTGGGATCTTTACTTGTCAGGTACTCCTCTCCCTAGAGCTCTTTGCTACCTAAGGATTGGCCATGTCACTGAAAGCCTAGTTGTGGATTTTGAAAATACTGGGAAACCACTAATGTAATCTTTTCTTTGAATTCAGATATGTTGGAACACAGATCTCCTGCCAGATCTGCCCTACCTTTTCATTCTGTGCCTGAAAAATACAAATGGGGGGGGGGGGGGGGGAAGCCACCTTTATTGTCCTCAGACTGAATCTAAACTGCTTCAAGATGTTTTTGTTACTTGCAGATGGCTGGATGGAGCTTTGCTTTGCTTGTCTTTAATTGTCATTTTTAAGGGATTGATAGAAGGCCCTCAGATGTCCTAAAGGCACTCAGCTAGCAGGCAGAATGCAAATGCTCTTCTCAGGAGACAGGGCTGAAAATCCAAAACAGTGTGAAAAGTGCAGATTTGAGCAATCCCTGAGGCCAGTTCCCTATCCCCTGCTCTTTCTTATACATGGCTCTAGAAGGGAACTGGGATGGCATGCAGGTATTAATTAGGTTTGTACAGGCTTTACTTCCAAGCCATGGGAAAAGAAAATATTCCCTATAGGAGACCAGAAGGTGATCAGAGCATATCTGTCCAGTGAGAAATCTTAGCTGTGTGCATGGCTTGTCCTCCCCATGAGACTAGGAGCTCCTTGTTGGAAAAGTTTATGCCATACCTAACTCTGTTTCCCAGTCACAAAGTCGGTGTTCAATAAATGTTTCTGGAATGAATTTGTCTTTGTCCTGATCATACTCTGTTAAGTCTTCATTTGTGAGGTGCATGATAGAGAAGTGCTGACTACCATTTGATTCTTGGAATTTTAAGTGGATTCAACACATTAATGTACATATCATGTGTGTGTTACAGTGTGGGAACAGAGACAAAAATCAACATAGTCCCTGGACTATAAAAAAAAAAGAAATAGGAAAAATGATGAGTGCCATATCTATAAAGGAGAATTGTTCAGGCAGATAGAGCAACACAGAAGAGGTGCCTAGAGGTTTAGAAATAGATTAGGACCTGTGAAAAGTTGATATAAAAAAAGCCATTTTAAAATAGAGCCAGAGCAGTCATTACAGAAGAACAGCTTGCATGTTTTGCTCCTTGAACATTTGGAATATTCGAACTGGGCAAAGTGACAATTGGAATGGGTCAAAGCAACATAGTCTTACCAACAAATGTGTGTAAAAGTAACAGAAAAGCAGATATCCTGACCACAAGGACAGTTGATTATGAACACTCTTTCTGAAGATTAAATCAGTATTCAGTCATGTATAGTTAAAGAGTAACTACACTTGTTAGCGCCAATATTCATGTAATCATTTGCTTTTTCTTTCTCATAAAAACCCCTTGCTTTCACCCTGTAATCAGGACACAATTTGGGTTTCTGCCTGAATCTGTGCCCCTGAATTGCAATTCTGTGATCTCAAATATATCCATGTAGCTTCTCACTTTGGTTTTCTATTTTTAGGTTAACATATCCAAGAAACTTCCTGGAAGTGACATATAAGCTGAGTCCTGAAGAATATGATAGTGGAAGAAGGAGTTTGGGTAAAGTGGTCACAAGCATTCCAGGCCACAGTAGCAGTAATCCACACCACATGTGGGGCACTGAAAATGGCAACAAATTGCTTCAGTGAGTGTAACAGAAGGCTATAGAGAGAAGGGAGGGAATTTTGAACAGGTTACAATCTGTGTCCTGCCAAAGGAGCACTAATGTCATTCTGAGAACCACAGGGATCTCACAGGAGCACCCCGCAGCACCTCACTGGGCACTGGAAACACAACACCACAACACAGATAATCTTTTGCTCTATAATTGATTTTAATTGATAGACTTTTTGGGGTGATATCTTTTAGCAAGATTTACATAGGTTTCAGGCATACAATTCCACAGTGCATTGTCAACTTGTTGCATAACAATTTCACCACCTATTGCGACTTCTCTTTCCATCACCCTATATCTAGCTTCCCCTCCCTCCACTCCCATCCCCTCCCCTGTCTCCTCTCCCTATCCCACTCATCCCCAAATAATATTAAACTATTGATTGTGTCCATGGATTATTTTTTTGTTCATTTCCTTTTTCTTTGTTGCTTACAGTTTTTAATACTCCGCATATAAGTGATGTCATGCAGTTCTTAGTTTTTTCTGTCTGGCTTATTTCACTAAGCATGATGATCTCCAGGTCCATCCATTTTGTTGCAAATGGCAATATTTCATCTTTTCTTATAGCTGAGTAATATTCCATTGTGTATATGTACCACAGCTTCTCTATCCAGTCATCTGTCGGAGGGCATTTTGGTTGTTTCCATGTTTTGGCCACTGTGAACAGCGCTGCGATGAACATTGGGGTACATAGGTCTTTGCAGACAAAGGTTTTCAAGTTCTTTGGGTAGATCCCCAGAAGAAGGATTGCTGGGTCAAATGGTAACTCCATTCCCAATTTTCTGAGGAACCTCCACACTGCCTTCCACAGTGGTTGTACCAATTTGCATTCCCACCAGCAGTGTGTGAGAGTTCCTTTTTCTCCACATCCTCTCCAGCACTTGTTATTCCTTGTCTTGTTAATAATAGCCATTCTGACAGGTGTGAGGTGATATCTCATTGTGGTTTTGATTTGCATTTCCCTGATAGCTAATGAGGATGAGCATTTTTTCATATGTCTGCTGGCCATTTGTATTTCTTCGTGGGAGAAGTGTCTGTTTAGTTCTTCTGCCCATTTTTTAATTGGGTTGTTTGTTGTTTTGTTGTTAAGTCTTATTAGTTCTTTATATATTTTAGATATTAGACCCTTATCTGATGCATTATTTGCAAATATTTTCTCCCATTCAGTTGGCTGTCTCTTTGCCTTGTTAATGGTTTCTTTTGCTGTGCAGAAGCTTTTTTGTTTAATATAGTCCCATTGATTTATTTTTGCTTTTACTTCCCTTGCCTTTGAGGTCGGGTTCATGAAGTCTTCATTTTTGTATATGGAGAGAGTTCACAGCTCAGGTTTATTCTTTTGCATATGTTTTTCCAGTTTCCCTAGCACCACCTACTAAAGAGGCTGCCTTTTCCCCATTGTATGTTTCTTGCTCCTTTATCAAAATTTATTTGTCTGTAAATTTATGGGTTTATTTCAGGGTTTTCAGTTCTGTTCCACTGGTCTATATTTCTGTTTTTCTGCCAGTACCAAGCTGTTTTGACTATTGATGCTTTGTAATATAAATTGAAGTCAGGGAATGTAAGGCCACCAGCCTTATTCTTTTTATGTAGTATTGCTTTGGCAATTCGAGGTCTTTTATGGTTCTATATAAATCTAATAATTCTTTTATCTATTTCATGAAAGTATGACTGTGGGATTTTAATGGGTATTGCATTAAATCTGTAGATTGCTTTGGGCAGAATGGCCATTTTAACAATGTTAAGTCTTCCTAGCCATGAACAGGGAACATTTTTCCACCTCTTAAAGTCTGTTCCAATTTCTTTCAAAAGTGTCTTATAGTTTTCTGTGTATAAGTCTGTCACATTCTTTGTTAAGTTAATTCCCAGGTATTTCATTCTTTTTGTTGTGATGGCAAAAGGAATTGACTCCCTCATTTCTTTTTCTGAGAATTCATTGTTTGTGTATAAGAATGTTGTTGATTTTTGTACATTGATTTTGTATCCTGCAACTTTACTATATTTGTTTATTATTTCTAATAGTTTCCTGGTGGAATCTTTGGAATTTTTTATATAAAGGATCATGTCATCTGCAAATAGTGACAATTTGACCTTTTCTTTCCCAATTTGGATACCTTTGATTCCCTTCTCCTGCCTGATTGCTGTGGCTAGAAATTCCAGTACTATATTAAATAACAGTGGTGACAGGGGGCATCCCTGTCTTGTTCCTGATTTTAGGGGAATAGGCTTCAGCTTTTCCCCATTCAGTATGATGTTAGCTGAGGGTTTGTCATATATGGCCTTTATTATGTTGAGATTCTTTCCTTCTATACCTATTTTATTTAGTGTTTTGATCATAAATGGATGCTGTATCTTGTCGAAAGCTTTTTCTGCATCATTTGAAATGACCATATGGTCTTTATCTTTGATTTTGTTATGTGGTGTCACATTGATTGATTTTCATATGTTGAACCATCCTTGTGCTCCTGGGATGAATCCCACTTGATCTTGATGTATGATCTTTTTGATGCATTGTTGTATTCTGTTTGCTAATATTTTGTTTAGAATTTTTGCATGTGTGTTCATCAGAGATATTGGTCTATAGTTTTCTTTCTTTGTGTTGTCTCTGCCAGGCTTTGGTATTAGAGAATGGTGGCCTCATAGAATGAGTTAGGAAGTGTTGCTTCCTCTTCAGTTTTTTGGAAGAGTCTGAGGAGGATAGGTGTTAATTCTTCTTTGAATGCTTGGTAAAACTCATTGATGAAACCATCTGGTCCAGGGCTTTTGCCTTTAGGGAGATTATGGATAGTCATTTTAATCTCTTCACTATCAATTGGTCTATTTAGATTATCCAGATCTTCTTGGTTCAGTCTAGGTAGGCTATAAGTTCCTAGAAACTTGTCCATTTCTTCTAGGTTGTTAAATTTAGTGGCGTAAAGTCCTTCATAATATTTTCTTATTATCCTTTGTATTTCTGTGGTATCAGTGGTCATTTCTCCCCTTTCATTTCTAATTTTGGATATTTGTGTCCTTTCCTTTCGTCCTTTGATTAGTGTAGCCAGAGGTCTGTCAATTTTGTTGACTTTCTCAAAGAACCAGCTCTTCATAATATTAATTTTTTCTATTGTCCTTCTGTTCTCTAATTGGTTTAGCTCTGCTTTAATTTTTATTATTTCTTTCCTTCAGCTGACTTTGGGTTTTGTCTGCTCTTCTTTTTCGAGTTCTTTAAGATGGGATGTTAAGATGTTTGCTTGTGATTTTTCTTGTTTCTTAAGATAGGCCTGTAGTGATATAAATTTCCCTCTTACTACTGCTTTCGCTGTGTCCCAATAATTCTGATATGTTGTATTTTCATTGTCATTAGTTCCTATATAGTTTTTAATCTCATCTTTTATTTGTTCTTCTATCCAGTCCTTTTTTAATAAGCTGTTGTTTAATCTCCATGTATATGTGGTTTTGCCTGTTTTTCTTTTACAGCTGATCTCCAATTTCAAAGCTTTGTGATCTGAGAATACACTTGGTATGATTTCAATCTTCTTTAATTTGCTGAGGCTACTTTGTGTCCCAGCATGTGATCTATCCTTGAGAATGTTCCATGTGCACTAGAAAAGAAGGAATAGTCTCTTTTTGCTGGATGAAATGTCCTGTAAATGTCAATGATGTCCAATTGCTATAATGTGTCATTTAGAGCTGATATTTCCTTATTTATTTTCTGTTTGGATGTTCTTTCCATGGCTGTTAGCGGAGTGTTTCAGTCCCCCACAATGATTGTGTATTCATCAGTTTCTTCTTTCAAATCTGTTAGTAGTTTCTTTGTATATTTTGGTGCATCCCGGTTGGGAGCATATATATTAAATAGTGTCAACTCTTCTTGTTGTTGCACTATGCCTTTTATCATTATGTAATGTCCATCTTTATCTTTTGCTATCTTTTTTAACCTGAAGTTTATTTCATTAGATATCAGTATGGCAACTCCTGCTTTTCTCTGGTTACCATTTGCTTGGAGTATTTTTTCCCATCGTTTCACTCTGAGTCTGTGTTTGTCCTTATGGCTGAGGTGTGTCTCTTGGAGACAACATATGGATGGGTTCTGTTTTTTAATCCAGTCTGCTACTCTGTGTCTTTTTATTGGTGAGTTCAATCCATTAACATTTAGAGTGATGATTGATATATGACAATTTCCTGTGGCCATTACTTATTTCTTTCTTTGTTTTTGTTTTAATACTGTTTCTTTCTTGTTGCCCCAACTTTATTCCATTTTCCCTGATGTTTTGTTTCAGGTCAAAGTGCCTCCTTCAGTATTTCTTGGAGTGCTGGCCTTGTGCTGGCAAATTCCCTCAGCTTCTGTGTGTCTGAGAAGGTCTTTATTCCACCTTCATATCTGAAAGATAATTTTGTTGGATGATTTATTCTTGGCTGGATGTTTCTCTCTTTTAAATTTCTGAATATTGAATTCCATTCCCTCCTGGCTTGCAGAGTTTCTGCTGAGAAATCTGATGCCAGCCTGATGGGTTTTTCTCTAAAGGTTATAGTTCTTTTTTCCCTGGCTGTCTTGAAATTTGTCTCTTTGTCTTTAGTTTTGGACATCTTTAGTACCATGTGTCTTGGAGAAGATCTGTTATGGTCCAGGTATCTAGGGGACCTCTTTTCTTCTTGAACTTGGGGTTCCAGATCTTTCCATGGGTTTGGAACGTTTCCATCTACTAATTGTTTGAGTATGCTCTCTGTAGACTGCTCTGCCCCTTTTTCTATTCCTATTATCCTGATGTTGTTTTGTCTCATGGAGTCAGATAGTTCTTGAAGAGTTTGTTCAATCCTTTTGGTTCTGTATTCCCTCTCTTTCTGTTTATGAGCTGTTTTCATGTTCTGATCTTTGATATCACTGATTCTTTCCTCCATCTGATTGACCCTGTTTCTTATGGCAGTTATTTCATTTCTCACTTTTTTCATTGTATTTATTTTTCACATTTCCATCTCTATCTTCCTTATGTTTGAATTTCTTTGTTAAATTGTTCCTTTTGTTCATAGAGTTCCTTTTTTATGTTGTTCATCTCAGCCATGGTGCTTTGCCAGTATGATTTCATTTCTCGCAGAGTCTTTAGAATGGCTACTTTAAATTCTCTGTCACTTAGTTCAGAAACTTCTAGGTCTAAGAAGCTGTCTTTTGGATAAATTTCCTGTTCTTTCTGAGGAGTTTTTGTTTTCAAGGAATTCATCCTGTCTGCTGGGTTCTTCCTCTTTGACATGAGAGCATTACGTTCAGTAGTAGTACTCAGGAGCCCTTATTATTACTTTTGTGGTGTCTTTCTGTAGGGCAGACACTAGATGGCACTGGCAGTCAAGTTTTGGGAGAGAGGGCGGTTGTTTATTTCTTGTTCCTGATCTCCTGCTGCATTTGGAGGCTATGCACATCAATCCTGGGGAGAGGCCAACAAAAGGCACTCTGAGGGTGGCTCTGCCTTCTGCCCTTTGTTGGGAAAGCTGGGCCAAGCCTTTCTCCTGCTGGCTCAGGTGAATGCTATCAAATTAGCTTTTCTTCCTAGCCCTGATTGAGCATCTAGCCGTCTGCTCTTAGAACCCTGGGGCGTGTGAGCAAGTGCACACAGCATAAGTCCAAAGCTGTGGGCCTGACTTGAGACAGACAGGTTGCCTTTGCATTGGGCCAGGAACAGGAACTGCAACCTTGTGTAGAGGACCTAGAGCTGGGGTGTCTCCAGGGGACCTAGAGCTGGGGTGTCTTCTCTGCAGTTCAGAGTCCTCGCTCAGCCCTTGTACCACTCAAAAATTCCAGAGGCTGGCTCCCAAACTTCATCCCCAACACGCCACTTCAAAACCCAGCTCCCTCAGGCCTTTTTCTCTTGACCTCCCCACTCCCATACACTGTGCTGCTCTCAATAGTCAGCAGCGATCATGTCCTATTGCAGTCTGTCTCTGCTCCCTTCCCTCTCTCCCATTCACCCCCTTCTCTCCAAACTTCAGGTGTTTACTTGCAATTCGCTGATTTCTCAGCTGCCATTTTGTCACTCAGCATCCTCTTTCTTGGCTCCTGGGTGGCCATTCAATTGTGTTTTCTGGGAGAGGCTTTAGGAACCTCTTCTTCAGTCACCATCTTGCCCTCCCTCCCCAACACAGATAGTCTTTACCTACATGGGACCCATTTTTCTATTGGAGAATGGACAGGAAGAAGGTGGTGAAGTGACTCTTAGATTTTGTAGTCAGGTAACTGGTTAGTTGGTGGTGACTTTTGGTGGTGGTGGGGAATAAAGGAGAAAGAGCACGTTTTGAAATGTTTTTTGTAAGTATGGTATTTTACCAAAGGGAAGAAATCCTAATATACTTTTAAAGATACAATTGAGGTAAAGACTGCTAAATTTCTCTTAATATACATTTTCTCTTTCTCTCATAATAATAGAACACTTTATTTTTAGCTGGGCACATGACTACTCCCAAAAAACTACCAAACTACATTCCTAGCTTCCTTTAAAATGACATGTGACCGTATGACTAAGTTCCAGCCAAAACTATATTAGTAAAAGCTGGTCCTAAAGCTGGAATATGAAAGTGGAACTGAAGCACTCATCTGCAACATGATATGCAGTCACATGTTGTGGATGGCAGAGCAATGAGATAGAAGCAGACTGGGTCCCTGACATCTTCACAAAGGAAAATTGCCCTACAGTTCAGACCTGCATATCAAAAAGAAAGAAACTTCATCTTGATTAAGCCATCATTGAATTTAGGTTTCTTTTATATTGGCTATACTCGGGATCTTTTTATTTTTTTTTATTTTTTTTTATTGGGGTGACATCTGTTACCAAGGATTACATAGGTTTCAGGCATACAATTCTACAGTGCATTGTCAACTTGATGTATAATCAGTTCACCACCTAATGTGACTTCTCTTTCCATTACCTTATATTTAGCTTCCCCCCCTCCTCTCCCACCCCCTGCCCTTTCTCCCCTCCCTAACCCACTTGTCCCCAAATAAACATTAAACTATTGATTGTGTCCATGGGTTGTTCATTTCTTTTTTTCTTTGCTTTTTATATTCAGTTTTATATTCCGCATATGAGTGAAGTCATACAGTTCTTTGTTTTTTCTGTCTGGCTTATTTCACTAAGCATGATGATGTCCAGGTCCATCCATTTTGTCGCAAATGGCAATATTTCATCTTTTCTTATGGCTGAGTAATATTCCATTGTGTATATGTACCACAGCTTCTTTATCCAGTCATCTGTCACAGGGCACTTTGGTTGTTTCCATGTTTTGGCCACTGTGAACAGCGCTGCAATGAACATTGGGGTACATAAGTCTTTGCAGACAAAGGTTTTCAAGTTCTTTGGGTAGATCCCCAGAAGGGGGATTGCTGGGTCATATGGTAGCTCCATTCCCAATTTTCTGAGGAACTCCATACTGCCTTCCACAGTGGTTGTACCAGTTTGCACTCCCACCAGCAGTGTACCAGAGTTCCTTTTTCTCCACATCCTCTCCAGCACTTGTTATTCCTTGTCTTGTTGATAATAGCCATTCTCACAGGTGTGAGTTGATATCTCATTGTGGTTTTGATTTGCATTTCCCTGATAGCTAATGAGGATGAGCATTTTTTCATATGTCTCTGGCCATTTGTATTTCTTCGTGGGAGAAGTGTCAGTTTAGTTCTTCTGCCCACTTTTTAATTGGGTTGTTTGTTTTTTTGTTGTTAAGTCTTATTAGCTTTTTATATATTTTAGATATTATACCCTTATGTGATGTGTTATTTGCAAATATTTTCTCCCATTCAGTTGACTGTCTCTTTGCCTTGTTGATGGTTTCTTTTGCTGTGCAGAAGCTTTTTAGTTTGATATAGTCCCATTCATTTATTTGTGCTTTTACTTCCCTTGCTTTTGAGGACAGGTTCATGAAGTCTTCCTTGAGTCCTAGGTCTATAAGTTTAGTACGAACGTCTTCTTCTATACAGTTTATTGTTGGAGGTCTTATATGAAGGTCTCTAATCCATTTTGAGTTAATTTTGTATATGGAGAGAGTTCACAGCTCAGGTTCATTCTTTTGCATATGTTTTTCCAGTTTCCCCAGCACCACCTACTAAAGAGGCTGTCTTTTCCCCAGTGTATGTTTTTTGCTCCTTTATCGAAAATTATTTGTCCATATATGTGTGGGTTTATTTCTGGGTTTTCAGTTCTGTTCCATTGGTCTATATTTCTGTTCTTCTGCCAGTACCAAGCTGTTTTGACTATTGATGCTTTGTAATATAAATAGAAGTCAGGGAGTGTAATGCCACCAGCCTTATTCTTTTTATGTAGTATTGCTTTGGCAATTCGAGGCCTTTTATGGTTCCATATAAATCTAATAATTCTTTTATCTATTTCACGAAAGTATGATTGTGGGATTTATACTCGGGATCTTAATAGCAAATTAAACCTGAGCAAAATGTGTGAAATAGGCAAATTGTGAGCTGTGTTTCCTTTTTCTCCACCTTCTTCAGTGTGATCCACTCCATGGATGTCCAGGATTCATATCACTCCCAGTTCCCCACTGCTTCCAACACCCCTTGCCCTGTCTCTGTCACCTACAACCCATTCACATCTATCATGTGTCTACAGGGACCTTTCCTCCTTCTAGCCTCCTGGGACAGGAAAGGCTCTTTAATCTGAAAACACAAAATTCCAATAGCTACTTACCCAAAATTTGGATGTAGAATCATACAGACATAGGTTTAATTTTGAGTTCTGCTATTTCCCTGGTAGATGAGAAAGAGACTTTTGTGGTCTCAGCCTTCTTGTTTGTAAATGGTGGTAATATCAGCATTGACTTTATAGAATTGTTATAACAATAAAATAGAATCAAATATAGCATTTAGCATAGTTTGTGGAAGAGAGTGAGGGTCAAAGTAATTGCAACTTTTCCAGAAATGTGTATTTTTATCCAGGTTCAAGATGTACAAGTGAGATGCTCATTGGTCCTGCTTTTAGAGACATCTGGAGATAGGATTTCATAACCTCCCTTAGTCTGTTTGCTTCATTGTCACTGCATCTTGGAAATCTTTCTTTATGTCTACCAAGCCATCTCTCACTGCTAGTTAAGCTTCGTTAACATTCTGTGGAGGACACATAGTCAGCGTACTCTCAGATTCTATGACCTCTTCCACTCCAGAAATATCTTTTGAGTTCCTTATTTTTACATCACAAGACCCATCATCTGTCTCAGATAATTTAATAATTTTATTACTCTTTTTGGGAGTCACAGTGAGGTTTTGATGGTATTTATCTAGGGATGTAGAAAAACCTAATTTGTTAAACAACAACAACAACAACAACAACAACAACAACAAAAAACCCAAAACCAAAATCAAAACTAAAATCCTGCTTTATCATGAGCTTGGCTTGTGTCTGAACTTTGGCCAATGATTCCCAAAGTGTGCTCCCTGGACCAGTATCATCATCACCACCTGGGAATGTGTTAGAAATGCATATTCTTAGGTTCCCTCCTGACCCACTGAATCATGGACACTGGCTGGGACCCAGCAGCCTTGTTGTAACAAGCACTTCTAGTGATTCTGATGTTCACTAAAGTTGTAGAATAATCATTCTGGCAACATGAGGATGAAAAAGCTTGAGACCTGAGGCATGAAGGGGTGTCCTCGGTTTCCTCCTAAGGAAACAAGACAGAAAACAAGGATACTGCCCTGTTTCAAACAGTACGTATGGTCAGCCTACTGATACCTTATATTTATCCTAGTGAGACTAGGCTGACCATGTGTACCATTTGAAATGGAACAGTACTGTTGTTTTCTGTCCTGTTTAAAATAGTACATCTGGTCAGCCTACTCTTACGTCCAAATCTAAACCCTGAGATTTCACCACCCTCTAGTTGGTAACAAAGGAGAGAAGCATTCATATATGGTCCCTATGGGAGAGAAGGGGACAGATTGCTAGGTTTCCTCCTCAATTGGTCAAGACCCAAGTTCTTATATCACTGAGAAAGGAAGATAGGCAAGTCTGCCCTAAATCAGTTTACTAATTTGGCAACATGCAGAAGAGAGAGGCACTAACTCCTAGCACCTTTGTCCTAGTGAGTGTGACCCAGTGTTCTAGAACCTGAACAACCAGAGTAGTAAATCCCAGGAAGCAAGGAAGGAAGGGAGTAAGTAGAAAGGCTTTGTCTATAGGGAAAGAGGAGTTCCACCCCAGGAAACTACAACTCTGCTGGTTTATCCTGCTCTCAACTTGCTGTGGGAAATAAATCCCTTCTGTTGTTTTTAATTAATTTATTTATTTTCAGTACAGTGAAATAAAGTACCCTAATTCGTGTAGGTAACTTATGATACATGCAGAGAATTATTAAACAATAGATGTAAAAATTTCCTATATCAAAAGCTTGGGCTTCTTTCTAAGAGCAGAGCTTTTCATAGCAAAACATCATCTGTTTTCAAATTGCTCTAGAGGTCAAAGTCAATCGATATGGAAGACAGTTTGCAGGCACTGACTAAGGTCCTAAGTCAATTCCACAGGTCAGTGCTGGCCACTCACCCAGGCTTTCACCAGATGGAGTGGACCTGTGTGTCTGTGGGCAGTCAGGCAGCTAGGCAGCTTTTTAATAAAAGACACTAGTAAGAACACTGTATCTTTTGTTGTTGTCACTGTTGTTTTATTTTTTATTACCAATGAAGCTAGAAGTTCTTTTCCCAGTTTTGTGTTTTTACAAATCAGTAATATTCAAAGTTTGAAGTATTTAATTTTGAAAAGTCTCTGTGCCCCGGATTTCAGCAAAGAAAAACATTTTAGCACATGAGGGGAAAATTCATAGACATCATATTTAAAAGTTTATGAATTTTATTATTGTCCTGTTTATTGAGGGGTGACAAAATTATGTGCTTTAAAATTTAATTCACATTAGTCACAGGCCATCTGTGGCAGGTCATTGATTTCTATAGTAGTGGCAAGGAGAGGGCTGCAGGGTAGTTATTTCTCTTATTTTGTCACAGGAAGTGCTCATTCCAACACATCTTCTCAAACTGTTGCAGCCTCAGTGTTTCAAAAGAGATAAATTATGAGGGACCTTTGCACAAATCTACTCTCTTCTAAATGGTACTCCATCTTCCTGCCTGATTTTATGTCTGCTCATTTGTGATGATTCTGTGAAGACACAGAGAACATGCGGTGGTTTGAATTTCATGTCTAATTTCTGTTTCTGAAAATTATCCAAAAACACCAATCCCCAAACTGGCCTGCCACTGAAGTGGAGCAATCTTTTCCCCTTGACTGAGCAGCCTGGAGGGTTAGGTGAGCCCTGGGGCAAAGGCCAGAGAGCAGCAGGTCAAAGCAGAGATCCTTTGGGTGCAGTCAGACAGTTTTGTGTGCAGAACCTATGTCATGCTCTGCAGGAAACACCCAAATAATGCTGGGCCATCCCTGCATTCTGGAACTTGCATTAGATCTGCAAGTCAAGATAAGATTGGGCATGTAAAACCCCTAGCCAGGTACATGCCGCAAAACAATGGGAGACTGAGTCTGAGGGGGCTCACATATTCTGAGAGGGGTGTCTTTTCCACAACATAGAGAGGGGACCTGACCAGGATAAGTACACACTCTGAATGTCCTCTCTCTTGATTTTCATTGATATTTCCTGATTATCTTGGCTGTTGGCATCCTGTCTACTCATAGGGAGGACTCAGGCCAGGGTCACTGCCTGACTCACATTGAACAGACCTGAGAAGTCATCAGGTCCAGATTTAGCATTTTACAGATGAGGAAATAAGCCCAGAGAGGAAGAGAATCTGCTGACAGCGTGGATTCAGCTCACTGTTAGCTCAAAAGGAGCTTTTATTTTAGATTCATTCCCCCACCACCATTCTTCCCCACAGTAAGCTTCTAGAAGATGATCCCTGTAATTCTCTCTGAAAATGAAGTTGCCCATACTGGGCACTCAATCAGAAGCAGGACAAAAATTCTGAACTTCCCTTCATAGCCTGATGAAAATTCATACCCTTTTCAGGGCTTTCCTTCAATAAAGTTAAGAAACCCCAGCAAGTCAAGTGGTTGTTCTGGGATCATTTTAAATAGTTTCTAGGAAAAAGGAATGATCTTCTAATAACCAGAGTAGGTAGGCATTGAAAGTCCTGGTGGCTGAACCTCACTCTCTACATCCTGGACATACTGAGGCCAGGCAACCCTTGTCCTCAAGAGATGAGCCTAGTGTGGGAGGCAGAAGAGTAGACGTGTTAAACAGAGCATGCACAGTACTTTGGGAGCCAGAGGTAGGAGGGGCACTATTCTCATTCTTGTGGGGTATCAGATACCAGGGATTCTGGAAAGAACACAGAGAAGGGGTTTGTGTGAGTTGGATAAGCCAGAGTAGGGGAGAGCAATCCAGAGCAATTAAGAGAGACAACCAGATGGAATTCAGGATAATTTCCCAGGGTCACCAGAAATTGGAAAGATAGTAATAAGACACAATCTTGGATTGACCCAGATAGGGACTCACTTTTAGTTTCTGATGAATGATGTGTGGCCTACAAACTTCTCTCAAAGTCAAACAGTTGACAAAAAGCTAGAGGAACTCACCACAGATTTTACTAAAGATTCTGCAGACTGTAAGTATTTAGATTTCAGAAATGGTATGGGTGCAATGTGGCATTACACTTAGAAAATAATCCATGACATAATATTTGTTGAATAAACAAATTATTTCTCTGGATTTTATTTTTGCTAAAATGTTAATTGGGAATTTATGTTGTTTGTTTTTGCTAAAAACTATAAAACGTAATATAAAAAATAAAATTATCTACAATCCCAATATCCAGACATAATCACTGTTAACAATTGGTATTTTACAGTTGTCATAATACAATTTGACTTGTGCTTTATGTATTTAGCAATATACTCTAAGCATTGTCAAGGTAATTAAAAATGCATCATTAACATTTTAATGTCTACATAATAATACCTTATAACCTATATAGCATTCCTTTGCAGCTTGGTTTCTTTCTCAAATGTTGCAATTGTAAATAGCACTACATAAGACATTAAGAATGAAGTGTCAGCATGTTGGATGTTTACTTTCAAATATGGCCAAATGTTATGCATAGTTGAATCTAGATGGTCAGTTTATGGGAATACACTGTATTTTTCTTTCAAATTTTCTGTTTGAAATTTTCCATAATAAAATATTGAAAATAATAGTGCAGTGATGAATCCTTTTGCATATAATGTTTTTTGTCCATCTCTCTGATTTAATAATTTAATTTTGTGTTCATGATGAATTCCTAAACTAGAGCCATTGGGTCAAAAGATATGAATATCTTTTTGAGTTAACACATTCTCAAATTGTCCTCTTGGATGGTTGTACCAAGAATGTGTGAAAGAGTTCATTTCATTCCATCTATGCCATCTTGAATGATATGAAGTTTTCTTAAGATTTGCTATTTTGATAGGAAAAATAGTTTATCACTGAGTTTGTTTACAAATAAGTTTGAACACATTTTTCATATTGAATCAAAGCCTTAAACCATTTTTCCATTGAAACCTTGGTGTTTACTCATGTCCTTGAATGAGTTTGTTTATTTTAATGTTTATTTTGGGGGAGTAATATATAAACATAATTTAACATTTAATTTGTAATACTCGTATGTACTAGTACTTTCTGCCTCATTACCCCACATCACCAGAGATGAACTCTTAAAGTGATTTCTTTAAAGAGGTGTTTCTTCTAGTATTTTCTCTAAGTAACACACTTTTTTTTTGCCCTTTTCAAACTGATTAAATTATAATTTACATACAATAAAATACACGTGTTTTAACTGTACAGTTCAATGAATTGGGTAAAAAAAACAACATAAAGGACTGTAACATGAGCACAAGGGGGTCCTGTGGTGATTGAAGAACGGCATCTGAAGCCAAAGTGGAGATTCCCTGGTGGCATGAAACACCGGAGACAAACGGATCACCCTAGCAAATAATATTGGAAGACTAACCCATGGTCAAAAACAGAAAAAGTTTGCATGTTAAGCAAGATCACGCTGCCTGGTATTTGGAAGACTGGATCAAAATGGGAGACTAAAGGCAGTTTAAGTCATTCAGCTTCCCCAATGAACTGCAGGAAGTAGAGAGACCACAGATGGCTGCACCTGCCTCCAAACACTGCTGGAGACCAGAGATACAGTTTAAACACCTTCCCTCTCTCCCAAAACTTGCCCCCCAGAACCACCTAGTATTTCTACAGCAAGACACCACAAAAATACAAATCAGAGAAATAAAGTGATCTCCTGGGCTCTGCTGGAAATAAAGCCCTTATGCCAGGGAAGAAGAACACAACAGGCAATATGAATACCATAGGATTTAAAGCCTCTCAGAAAGATGAAAAATCTCCAGAAAAGGATCTTACAGATCTAGAAATTCATGAACTAACCGACAGAGAATATACAATAGCCATTCTAAAGACTCTCAGAAAAATGAAAATATACAATCAAAAAGTATTAGCTCTGCTTAAGGATATCAGAAAGGACATCTGTGAATGAAACGAACAGACAAATTCAAACTGTAAGGAAGAATGAGATAAATAATACAATAAAAGAAGTGAGAAATGAAATAACTGCCATAGAAAACAGGGCCAACCAGATGGAGAAAAGAATTAGTAATATTGAAGATCATAACATGGAAACATCTGAGAAAGAGGAAGAGAGGGAATATAGAACCAAAAAGATTGAGAGAACTCCTGACTCCATGAGACAAAACAACATCAGGATAATAGGAGTGGAAGAAGGAGCAGAGCACTCTACAGAGAACATAATCAAACAAATAGTAGACAAGAACTTTCCAAACCTATGGAAAGATCTGGAACCACAAATTCAAGAAGAAAATAGGTCCCCTAGATACTTGGAACCTAGCAGATATTCTCCAAGAAGATGTCAAAAATCAAAGACAAAGAGAAAATTCTCAAGGCAGCCAGGGAAAAAAGAATTATAACCTTTAGAGGTAAACCCATCAGGCTGGCATCAGACTTCTCAGCAGAAACTCTGCAAGCCAGGAGGGAGTGGAACCAAATATTCAAAATATTAAAACAGAGAAACTTCCAGCCAAGAATAAAGTATCCAGCAAAATTATCCTTCAGATATGAAGGTGGAATAAAGACCTTCTCAGACACACAGAAGCTGAGGGAATTTGCCAGCACAAGGCCGGCACTTCAAGAAATACTGAAGGAGCCTCTTCAACCTGAAACAAAACATCAGGACAAATGGAATAGAGTTGGGGCAATAAGAAACAAAAAATGAAACAAAACAACAACAAAAAAGTAATGGCCACAGGAAATCCTCACATATCGATCATCACTCTAAATGTTAATGGAACTGAATGCACCAAAAAAAAGACAATAGCAGACTGGATTAAAAAACCCCATCCATATTCTGTCTCCAGGAGACACCCTCAGTCATGAGAACAAACACAGACTCAGTGAAAGGATAGAAAACAATACTCCAAGCAAATGGACCAGAGAAAAGCAGCAGTTGCCATACTGATATATGATGAAACAAACTTCAGGTTAAAAACCCTTTAAGACTCACTTTTTTGGAAAAATTCTTTGACCTTTATCTTTCTCCTCAAGTTAAGTGACACTCTTTCACCAGCTGGGCTCCTACAGCCCTTTGCATGTAACCCTATCACAAGAGGAATCATTTTATACTGTGACTGTCTGTTTACATATCAGTCTCTGTCACTGTCCCTAGAAATGAACTCCTTGAGGGTTGTGATATTGTATATTTCTTTTTTTTTTTCTTTATGTGGGTAGTTCCCTGGGTGGGAATTGAGCCTGGGCCGCAATGTTGACAGTGCTGAATCCTTAAGCCACTACACCACCAGGGAACTCCTGTATATTTCTTTTGTATCCTCACCCCTAGCATGGTTTATGATAGATCTTTAGTAAATGTTACTGATAATTGACCAAAAAAAAAGAACACAGATTTTAAAAGCTATTTTATTATTATTATTGTTTTCATGAAGTTCAAAAGTTCCTGGAAAATCTTCTCTCCATGTTTATGCTTTTAGTCTGCCTTTGTTGAACTTTTAAGGAGAAGTAGGGAGGTACAATAGAATAACTAGTACACTTGTAATTAGAACTCAGTTTGGGTCTTAATTTTCTACTTATTATGTACATGTTTGGGGATAAGTTGTCTAGCCTCTTTACATTAAAATTTATTCATCTACAAAAAAAACCAACATAAAATTTACTCTCTTAAACATTTTAAGCATACAATTTGGTGGTGTTAACTGTATTTACATTGTTGTGCAACAGATCTCCAGAACTTTTTCATCATGTATAACTGAAACACTATACCCACTGTACAACTCTCTATTTCCCTTTCTATTCTCCTTCCTCTGGCAACTTCAATTTGACTTTTTTTTTTAAAATAAACCTTTGTTGTTGTATGCCACTGAGGTGATTTTAGTTGCTTGCTACTGTGGCATAACCTAGCTATCCTAAACTGACTAATACAGCCCTGATATTAGCTATCTGCGGGGGTAAACCAAGAGCTGGTCTACAAACATGATAAATAAACAAACCAAACTCTGATTCATGACATATGGGAGGAATCTCAAGATGGCAGATGTGATTATAATTTAATAAATGGAAGATTAATCAATCTTGTCAACTAATGGCTCTGCATTGTGTTTGTTGAGAGAGTCTATGAACCAAAGGTTTTCATTTTCATTTGTCTCAAGGTAGTTTTTGATTTCCTGTTTGATTTTCTCTTTAATCCATTGGTAGTTTAGTACCATGGTGTTTAGTCTCCATGATTTGTGTTTTTCTCAGTTTTCTTCCTGTAGTTGATTTCTAGCTTCATGCCATTGTGGTTGTAAAAGATGCTTGATAAGACTTCAATCTTGAATTTATTGAGGCTTGCTTTGTAGCCTAATATATGATCTATCTTGGAGTATGTTCCATGTGCACTTAAAAATATGTGTATTCTGCAGTTTTTGGATTAAATATTCTATAAATATTTCTTTAAAATGTCTCTTGGCCAACAGACATATGAAAAAATGCTCATCCTCATTAGCTATCAGGGAAATGCAAATCAAAACCACAATGAGATACCACCTCACACCTGTGAGAATGGCTATTATCAACAAGACAAGGAATAACAAGTGCTGGAGAGGATGTGGAGAAAAAGGAACTCTGGTACACTGCTGGTGGGAGTGCAAACTGGTACAACCAC
>PVJL010002692.1:0-79937 GCA_004026885.1 Lyroderma lyra
GTGTGTGTGTACGTGTGTGTACGTGTGTGTGTGTGTGTGTGTGTGAAAGACAGAGAGATTTGAAGATGCTACCCTGCTGGCCTTGAAGATTGAGGAAGGGGCCACGAACCCAGGAATATAAGGCTGTTTCTGGAAGCTGGAAAAAGCAAAGAAACAGACTCTCCCTTAGAACCTTCAGCAGGACACAGCCATGCCGATACGTTGATTTCAGGACTTTGACCTCCAGAACTGTATGATAAGAAGTTTGTGCTGTTTTAAGCCACTAAGTTTGTGATAATGGGTTTATGATCATGGGTGCTGTGTTATGGCAGCCACAGAAAACTAACACAACAGTATCAAAACCCAGGAAGTTTGACTCTAGAACAATCATTGTTAAATACTGTCATATGTTGGGTGAGGGAATTAACATGTCCAGGATGTTGTGAGAGCCTAGAGAAAGGACACTTAGCAGCGCACTAAGAAAGGAGACGCCGTATTAGGGAGATGACACCCTACTCTAACACTGAGGAGTTATGAAGGCGTGAAGGAAGACAGAATGAGGCATTGAACTAACATAAGAAGATATCCATGATATCATACTCATGAGAAAAAATCTGATATTATATATAATAACTTTCCCATTTCTAGGCTGACCAGACATACCACTTTAAACTGAACAGAAAACAACGGTACTGTTCTGTCTCCAATGGTGTGTATGGTCAGCTACTGACACCTTGAATTTAGCCCAGTGAGACTAGGCTGACCCTATGTACAGTGTTAAATGAGAAAACACCATTGTTTTCAGTTCGGTTTAAAATAGTACATCTGGTCAGCCTATCCATTTCTGTTTTGAAATATATTTGAGTATAAATTTATAATCACGTGTGCAGGTGATACACTGCCATAGTTATTTCTGAGGTGTGTGTTTGTGGATATATGTAAAGGGAAATTTTCACTTTTTACTTATACATTTTTGTGTTATTTGAAAATTTCATCATGCATGTATTTTGGGTTAAAATATTTTTACAAAATAAGTAAAGGACATAAAATATGCAGTGGTACCTTGGAACTCGTCGTTAATTGGTTCTGGAGGGTGCAACAAGTATCAAGCAAACAACGAGTACCGGAACAAAAATTTCATGTCAAAATACTTCAAATACCAAATTCAACACGTTTCAAAGCAGTCAAGTACCAAGGTATGACTGTACTATTTTTTAAAATTGGAGAAACTAATATGCACCACAGGATGAAAATCTTTGTGCATAAAGCTTTGTGCTTCTATAGGATGATTCTTTAGTGTAGAAAATTCTTGGAGATAGAATTGCTTAACCAGTGGATAGAAACATTTGGAAGACATGCATATTAAAAAGTGACAGAGATGGTACACGGTGGGTAAGCCAAAATAAATGTATGAGGGGAGAGGAGATACTTAACCTGGTAAAAAGAAGACATGATAATTGTCTGCTCGTCTGTGAAGGCTGATATATGGTGTATTAGTTTGCTAGGGCTACTATAACAAAGTAGCACAGGCTGGGTGGCTTAAACAACCAAAATTTATTCTCTCATAACTCTGGAGGCTGGAAGTCCAAGATCAAAATGATAGTAGTGTTCATTCTTCCCGAGGACTCTGTCCTTGACTTGTAGATGCTCTTCTTCCTATGTCTTCACATGGTCTTTCCTCTGTGTATGCCTGTATCCTAATTTCCTCTTCTTGTGAGGACGTTAGACAGATGGAATTAGGGCCCACCCTAATGATTTTATACTAACTTAATTACCTCTTTAAAGACCGTATCTTCAAGGAAGACACCACATGCTGAAGCAGTGGAGACTAGGACTTCAACATAGGAATTTTGGAGGGACACAATTCAGCTCATAACACAGGAAAAAGAAGCTCTAGAGAAATGATTCAATACAAATGAAGATAATTTCTGTTCACTGTAGAACAGAACTTTGTAATATATTAACATTTCCCATAATGGAACAGAGCTAGAGAAGGAACAGAGAGGTTATGCCTCTTACTGGCTCACTCTTTATTCCCATCCCTGCCCCAGTGTCTGTCCTGGTCAGCTGGGCAGGGGCATATGCAAACTATATAGACCCCACTCTGACCTTTCTCTTTAGAAACGTGACCATATGTCTGCTCTAAACAACTACATGACTCTTTTGTAGTTCCCACCCTAGTCCCACGTTGTTTCTGCAATCTGCCTCCAAAGACAGCAGAAGAGGGAGAGGATAAATCATGAATAAAAGGAGTTTGGCTTCCTTCCCCCTCCCAATAAAAGCTGCACTGTGACCTCTGTACCTTTCTTCATCTGTCCTTAATTCAGATCACAATCTCCTCCTCTTGGAGTGGAAAAAGAGGGTGAGGTTAGGCCTTTGAACTTCTTCTTAAGGTACATCACCCATCAAGAAGTTTCTAAACTCTAAATTAGATATCAGTAAATATTTCTGTAAGAAGCCAAATAATAAACGTTTTAGCATTTCAGGCTACAGGATCACTGTTGTGACTGTTCAACTCTGGATTGTAGCTTCAAAGCAGGCACACACAAAACATTTCTTAAAAGAGCATAATTGTGTTCTAATAAAACTTTATTTACAAAACAACAGGTAGGCCAATTTTAATCTGTGGGCTGCAGTTTGCCATCATTCAAAAAAATTGAATGTATTTACTTGGGTGAACGAAAGTATTTCGTGAGCCCCGACGGATCAACTATGATTGTACTGATTTCTTTGCGGATTTATTTAATAAATTACGCATTTATGAGTGTCAGTCATAGTCTGATTCCTTTTCAACACTGTTCATTTTTTATGATAAAAAGGGAAAGTCTGAAAATTAATTGAATAATAGCGTATTTCTGAACCTGAACATTACCTTTTAAAAAAGTTTTTGCTGCATAATGCTTAGGTTAATAAATCTGCCACGGAAGTGACATGAACATATGCTCTAAGTAGAAAATAAGGGACAAGATAATGGTCAGGATAACTCTCAAAGAGTTAATGGTTCATTCTGTCATTTGTTCAGCCAATATTTGCACATGTGCTGTGTGCAAGGCAACTAGAACAACTGTTGTGGAGAATTCTAGAATGAAATAGGAACACTACCTTGTAAGCCTCCAGGGTTTCTCTCCAGAGAAGGTGAGAGAAGAACCCCACTGCCCCTGCTGATTAACTCAGGACAGAACATGTGACCAAGTTAGAACACGGAAACTCTTCCTGTGGGATTTGAATCCCGAGGATAATACTGTGGCTGCAAGAGCATGCAGCTATTTGATAGTTCAGCATTTCCTGCCATTGAACGACATGAAGCTGCCCTTTCTCTGAAGTTGTTTGGTTTGGGAATGGGGACTAATAAAAAGGCAGTATTGAAAAAATATTGGGGGTCAGCTGGGGTGAGCCTTCAAAATGAGAGGGAGGAGCCCAAATTATACCTTATCGATAAAAAGTGTCCTATGAGACCATAACTGACTCAGGTAAGTTAACAACAAACTAGATAAATGAAATGTCCACAGTCATGAGGTTCTACACATCGGCCTGCAGGTGTTAGACGGAAGGAAAATTGAAGATCCCAAGTGTGTGGCCTTCCGGCTTTGCCACTCGCAGTGCTGGAGCAGGGTTTCTCAGTCTTGGCATGTATGACATTTGGGCTGGGAAGTTCTGTGTTGGGGGGCATCCTGTGGCCTGCAGTATGTGCAGCATCATCCTTGGCCCCTACCCACTAGACACCACGTGGGTGAGTCATGACAGACTAAAATGTCCCCAGATATTGCCACATGTCCCCTGGAGGACTGTATTACTTTCTGATGGCTGCTGTAAGAAGAAGACATTCCCGTTCTTTTTATTTTTATTTATTTCTTTCTTTAGGGTAGTTCCCTGGTGCTGTAAGAAATTACAACAAAAATTATGGCTTCAAACAATCCAAATTTATTCTCTTCCAATTCTAGGGGTTAGAGTTCGACAATGAGTCTTACGAGGCTCAGATCAGGGTGTTAGCAGGGCTGGTACCTTCTGAAGCTTCTGAGGGGAAATTCGTTTCCTTGCCTTTGTTTGTTTTTGTTTTTGTTTGTTTTTTGGACTTGGAGTGGCCCCCTACATTCCTTGGCTAGTGGCACCACTCTTCAACTTCAAAGCACATCGCTTCAATATCTGCTCTTGTCACCACATCATCTTCTCCTCTACGCTGACTGTCCTTCCTCCCTCTTGTAAGGACCCTTGTCATTACATCAGGCAATTTGGGTAATCCAGGTTAATCTCCAAATCTCAAGATTTTTAACTTAATTTCATCTGCAAAGTCTCTTGCCATAAAGTTAACGTTCACAGGTTCTGGGGTTTAGGACATTGTCACAGTTAGGGTCTATTATCCAGTCTAGCACAGCAGCAAAATTGCTCCCGGTTAAGAACCACAGCTTCCGAAAAACGGGGTCTGATGACCTGGATCTGAGTCCCCACCCCACCTGTCCTGGCAGTAGTACTTATCCTGTGGAATTGTTACGAGAAAACATAAATGAGCCCAAACATGTAAAGCAGTTATCAAAGTTTTTCTCAATATATATGTGTTACTAAAAACAAAAGTAAATTTGAAGATTATAAATGTGCTGGGAGCTCCCTGATGGTGTAGTGGCTTAAGGCTTCGGCGCTGGCGCTGTCAGCCCTGCGGCCTGGGTTCGATTCCCAGTCAGGGAGCTACCCACATACCAAAAAGCAAAAAGCAAAAAAAAAAAAAAAAAAAAAATGTGGAGATGATTTTCATGGGCAAATGTAGAAAATGAGAGTAGTCTTTAAGGAATAAGTCCCTGACTAACTTGAAGTAGGTTGTATAAACATAACTTGTTTAAATACAAGTATTTCCTAATTCTCAGGCCTTTCTTTTGAGGTATGTGAGGACACACAGAACTTCTCTATAAAGTGCTTATGTAGTACACTCTCAGTTAATCGGCACCCATGTGGGATAAATGTAGTATTATTTCTTTGACATTTTTGCTGGTTGCTTGGGAATGACTATTGCTTGAGCTTGGTTAACGGAGAGTCTACTATATTTATTGAAATATTCTATGGGGCAGCCTCTATTCTATTTTAACACAGTAGCATATTTAATGCTCATAATTACTCTAGCACATAAGTTATATTATTATTCTTATTTTATAGATAAAGAAACAGGTACAGAGAGATTCAGAAATTCATCCAAGCTCACAACATTGCTGACAGAGGTGAGGTTTGAATCAGGCAACCTCTCTCCAGAGTTACCTTCTTAATCTCCATTCTATACTGCCTTCAATTTTTTTCTTCTAATTATTTTTTATTGTTAGACTTACTGGAGTGACATTGGTTATTAAGAATTACGTAAGTTTCAGGTGTACAAGTCTACAGTGCATTGTCTATGTGTTGCGTTATGTGTTCACCACCCAGAGTCAGTTCTCTTTCCATCACCATGTATCTGGCTCCCTCCCCCTCCTCTCCCACACCCTCCCTCTTCTCCCCACCTCCCAGCTTTCCCCCAGGTAACCATTAAACTGTTGACTATGTCCACAAGTTTGTTTATTTGTTTTTTCTTTGTTGCTTTCAGTTTTATATTCCACATATGAGAGTCATATGGTTCTTGGTTTTTTCTGTCTGGCTTATTTCACTTAGCATGATGATCTCCAGGTCCATCCATTTTGTTGCAAATGGCAATATTTCATCTTTTCTTACAGCTGAGTAATATTCCATTGTGTATATGTACCACAGCTTCTTTATCCAGTCATCTGTCGCAGGGCACTTTGGTTGTTTCCATGTCTTGACCACTGTGAACAGCGCTGCAATGAACATTGGGGTACATAAGTCTTTGCAGACAAAGGTTTTCAAGTCTTTTGGGTAGATCCCCAGAAGGGGGATTGCTGGGTCAAATGGTAACTCCATTCCCAATTTTCTGAGGAACCTCCACACTGCCTTCCACAGTGGTCGTACCAGTTTGCACTCCCACCAGCAGTGTACCAGAGTTCCTTTTTCTCCACGTCCTCTCCAGCACTTGTTATTCCTTGTCTTGTTGATAACAGCCATTCTCACAGGTGTGAGGTGGTCTCTCATTGTGGTTTTGATTTGCATTTCCCTGATAGCTAATGAGGATGAGCATTTTTTCATATGTCTGCTGGCCATTTGTATTTCTTCATGGGAGAAGTGTCTGTTTAGGTCCTTTGCCCACTTTTAAATTGAGTTATTTGTTTCTTTGTTGTTGAGTTGTACTAGTTCTTTATGTATTTTAGATATTGGACTCTTATCTGATGCGTTGTTTGCAAATATGTTCTCCCATTCAGTTGGCTGTCTCTTTGCTTCGTTAATGTTTCTTTTGCTGTGCAGAAACCTTTTAGTTTGATATAGTCCCATTCATTTATTTTTGCTTTTACTTCCCTTGCCTTTGAGGTCAGGTTCGTGAAGTCTTCCGTGAGTCCTAGGTCTATAAGTTTAGTACCGATGTTTTCTTCTATACAGTTTATTGTTGCAGGTCTGATATGAAGGTCTTTAATCCATTTTGAGTTAATTTTTGTATATGGTGAGAGTTCACAGCTCAGGTTCATTCTTTTGCATTTGTTTTTCCAGCTTTCCCAGCACTACCTACTAAAGAGGCTGTCTTTTCCCCATTGCATATGTTTTGCTTCTTTATCAAAAATTACTTGTCCATATATTTGTGGATTTATTTCTGGGTTTTCTGCCTTCAATTTTTTTAAAGTGTGGTTGAACATACACACGTAACATGAGATTTATCCTCTTAATAAAAATTTAAGTGTACAATGGATTATTATTAAATAGATAAAATGTACAGCAGACCTCTAGAACTTTCTTATCTTACATGATTGAAACTTTATACTCATTGAACAACTATCCATTTTTCCTTCTCCAAGCTGCTGGCAACCACCATTCTTCTTTCTGCTTCTATGAGTTTGAGTACTTTAGGGACCTCATATAGCTGGGATGATGCAGAATTTGTCCTTCTGTGACTGGTTTATTTCACTTAGCGTAATGTTCTCAAGTTACACCCCTCCTGTCACATGTGATGAAAGTCCCCTCTATTTTAAAAGCCACATAATATTCCACTGTATGTATAACTGCCTTCAAAAACTCATCCCCTCTCTCAAATCCAGTTATTTCTTACTTAGACTAGGGACTGACTCATATTTACTACCTAGAAATAAAATTAAACAGAATGAGAGAATAGGGAAATTTTTCAAAATGGCGCCCCAGGATACTTATATTGATTATATGTAACTGTAACACCTTAGAGATTCTGGGAGCAAGTCAAGAGCAAAATAAACAGACTTCTTTGTGGGATACAATTTGGATTCTTCAGTTTTTCTCTCACTTTGAACTCTTTACTGCAGAGTCTTGAGTTCCACTAAGACCCTCAGATTTTCTGGGGGAGAGATGGGAGAATCTACATTTTTAACAGGCTCTTCTGACAATTCTTTCCTATGTTAAAGTTTGAAAACACTGCTGCCAGCATTTCTAATCTCAGCTCCAATTCATCAGGGAGCTATTTTCTCCTTCATGGAAAAAAAATCATCATTTTAACGATCATTGCCCAAGGCTGCCTTATTAACTAAAGGGGGCATAGACTCAACTCTCAATGGTTGACAATTACAGCAAGATAATTCCTGCCATTTTTCTCTCCCCTAAGGGGCAATCTAGTATTAAATGGCTCAGTATTAACATTTTTCCAATTAAGCAATTGAAAAAAAGTAACAAAAACTAACAACCAACTAAATTTGGTTTTGGTTGGTAGAAGTATTGGCTGCCCACTGCTGCATCATGAAGACTGAAGAAAGGCTCATCCCTGGAAATATCTCAGCCCCATTCGTCTGCTAGGGGACGCAAGTCTGTGGTTTGGGTACTCCTGCAATTCCAACTATGTAATCTAGATGGAGTAATAAGTTATACATTAACAAGTTATGATTCAACCACAACTTAAAGAGGATTGCAAAATTAGCTATTAAGTAATTCAGCAAAAACCAAAAACCAAAAACAAAAACAAAAACAAGAAAGAAAAACTTGAAAAACAAAAAACAAATTAGGCCCTGAGAGTGGCATTCAGAACAGTATATTTAGGTGGGTAGTAAAAAAACTAGTCAAAGTCAAGAACGTGGGCTATTACAAAGGGCTGAGTGGGTTCACTGAACCAGCACATCTTCTTCCACTATTTGCCTTTATGCCTCTTAGCATTTCTTCTTAGGTAGGAGTCAGCGAGCTTTTTTTGTAAAGGGTCAGATAGTAAATATTCTAAGCTCTTCAGCTCTATTGTCTCTGCCATCTGCCATTTTAGTACAAAAGTAGCCATAGACAGTATGCAAATGAATCAGTGTAGCTGTGTTTAATAAAACTTCATATATAAACTCTAAAATTTAAATTTTATATAACATGTCAGATTCTTTTTTATCTTTTGGGTTTTTTTCCAACTATTTAAAATTATAAAAAACATGTTTAGTTTGGGGGCCATACAAACAGATGGCAAGATGGATAGATCATAGTTTGCAGACCCTTGTTCTAAATCAAAAACTATTTCCTAATTTATATCCCACTTCTCTGCAGTTGCTCCTGCTATTTGTTCTACTTGGAATGTTATTTCCCTTCCCTATCCTGTACTTTCATATTTTACTCATCACCTGGTTCAATTATTATCTTTCTGCTAAAGTAATCTCTCATACTGGAAGTTCCTTCATTTGTATATCTCCAATAGCATCAATCATTAATCATTTGCATTACTTTGTGGCCAGGAAGTTTCATTTGTATATCCTTGAATGCATTGAGCCTAACACAGAGTTAGCACTCACAAATGTTTCTTGAGTTAAAGCAGGACCATCAGCAGTTACGAGACAGTATAGGGACATAAAATACCCAGTGAAAAGTGGAATAAGAAAAAGTTGAAAGAGAAATGAAAGGATATGCTCAACACCTTAACACCTGTAGTGGGTTGAATGGTGGCCCCTGAAAATGTATGTCCACCTTCTAATACCAGATCCTGTGATTGTGACCTTATTTGGGAAGAGGATTTTTATAGATGTAATTAAGTTAAGGATCTTGAGATGGCATAATTCTGGATTACCCAAGTAGGCCTTAAATCCAATGACAAGTGTCCTTATAAGAGATAGAAGAAGACACACAGAGGAGAGAACCAGTGAGGACAAGACAGAGACTGAAGTGATACAGCCACAAAGATTGCTGGCAGCCACCAGAGGCTGGAAGAGGTAAGGAGTGGTTCTCCCTTAGAGCTCCCGGAGGGAGTGCAGCCCTTCCAACACCTTCAGTTTGGGCTTCTGGCTCCAGAACTGTGAGAAAATACATTTCTATTGTTTTAAGCTACCCAGTTTGTTCTAAATGCTACAACAAACCTCAGAAGGTACATAATAATAAAATTTCCCCCTCCCAACTATTAATATAGTAATGGGTAATATTTATTTAGTATTTATTATGTGCAGCTTTACATGGATTCACCACAATTATACATTTTCACAGCAATCTTATGTATTTGGCATACTTTTATCTCTTGTATAGATGAGGAGACTGACATTCAGAGAAGCTGAGACACCTGCACAAAGACCCCCTCAGCTAGTGAGTGATGGAAGCAGAACTGAACCCAGGTGACCTGACTTTAGAGTTCTTTCCTCTTAATTGCTAGTTATCGGTTAGAGTTTTCTTAAGTATTCTTCTGACCTTTCACATACCCTATTAAAAGAAGGGGAGAAATGTTGGTTAATGACTTTCTTCTTTGGAGGATGAAATTCCCCCACGTGGATTTCTACCATCACAGCTGTCATTCTTCTTCCTAGTCTTCTTTTTTCAAATGTATTTAGTAAAAATCTTGGGTGACATCAGTTAGCAAGATTATATAGGTTTCCAGTGTACAACACAGCAGCCCATTCTTGATGAGCAGAAATAGGATAGTCTGCTGCTCAATTTAGGACAATAGAACCTCAGTCTCAATCTCTCTCTCTCTCTCTCTCTCTCTCTCTCTCTCTCTCTCTCTCTCTCTCTCTCTGCTCTCTGACTTTAAGAAGAAAAAGAAGGTCTTTGGTCATTTTTCAAGGGGTGTGGCCTTCATGAAATCTGTTTCCGTGAGCAGCTCTATCTGAATGCATTTAACAACCTTAGTCTGTAGTTTCCACTATGGAAAATAAATAAGAGGAAACACAGCTCCAGGCAGCAGTGGGAAAACTTCAGCAATAGAAATGTCAGCGTGTTGCTGGGTGAGTCATGGAGAGCACTGTGCCTAACTGCTGTTGGGACCCTTCCATAAGAAAGGGCTCTGTGGACCAAATGCTGGCAATGCAAAATGACAATGAGTTTGGGTACACTAGGGAAGCCAGACAGCACAGTGTTCAAGAGCATGAGTACAAGTAGGGTCTACGCTTGACAATCCTGGTATTACCATTTACTAGCTATGTGACCTGGGCAAATTAGCCTTGAGTTTTAATTTTATCATCTGCAAAGTGGGGATAATAACAGCAACTACTTCATAACTAATAATCATATAAAATGGTAGCACATATAAGCATTCAGTATTATCAAGGTGCTAGCTATTAAATTGTTTATATTAAAGCCTTAAAAGGAGTGAAAGATATCTTAACTGCCTTTCCTTTCACCAGCCCCTCACCACTCATTCTCTTTCAACAATTTCTTTGTTAATAGGTATGACTTTGCCACTTCATTAACTTCTGAGTAGCTATCTGAAGCCAAAAACGAGTTGGGAAGAATAAAAATAAGAATCCCCAAAGCTCACACAAAGTCTCCTTTAAAAATAATTACAAAATAAAAGATGCTTTCAGAGAAGAGATTTTTACATGACAAGAAGTAAGATCTTTACCTTGTATTCTAACTCAACTACTTCAGATTATTTCATAAATCTATTACAGGAAAATCTAGTTAGGGCCATTTTTATCCCTCAATTCTTCTCATTCCCTAAGCCTGCTGCCTCCTAGAAGCATTCATTAGCTCAAGATAATTTCAGTGATTATTGAGGCGTTATTCTTCTGCTTCTTCTACTGTGACCTCATTTCTGAAATCACTCCTTTGCTTCAAAGATGATACACTAGTAAGAATACTAATTTTTCCCTACTCCTATGTTAACCAGGTCCCATGGCCCCAACATTTGAAATTGGAAGAAGCAGGATGTATAATAACACTAGTAGAAAGTAGCACATAGTAGCAAGCATGGCAACACTCAGTTTACTGATAATGCTTAACACTTTTAACCTCTGTCTTCTATTACTCTTACTTTGAAAGCATTTTCAATCTACTTGATATAGATTAGATACGTATGAATTACTATACTCTCTTGTGATCATGGATATGGATTAGAGTATTATATACTCTTTATATTTGGTATTATCTGTTGAAGAACTGAGACCCAGGAGAGTTTATTAATCGCCTACGCTGGCACAATGAATTCATTGCAGAACCGTACTTGAACCCAGAATCTAGATTTGATTCTGTGGAAGTCCCAAGTATATGCATTCTTTTTATTATTATTATTCTTATTCTTTCTACATTCTATTTATTTATTTTGACATTCAATATTATTTTATATTAATTTCAGGTGTATAGCATAGATTTTATATCATTTAAGAAGTGATCTCCCTGACTAGTCTAGTACTCACCTGGTACTATGCATAGTTATTACCATATTATTGACTACATTCTCTGTGCTTTACGTCCTCATGACGATTTTGTAACTACAAATTTGTACTTCTTAATCCCTTCACCTATTTTACTCTGCCCCCAACCACCCTCCCATTTATCACCTTAATAAATCTAGTACCCATTTGACACCATACCTGGTTATTACAATATTAACTATATTCCATATGCTATACCCTATAACTTCATGACTACTTTGTAACATCCAATTTATACTTCTTAAGTCCTTCTCTTTTTTCAATCACCCCAACCCCCTCTCCCATCTGACAAATATCAAAGCATTCTCTGTATATGAATTTCTGTTTTGTTTGCTTGTTTGTTTATTTTGTCCTTTAGACCTCACATATAAGCAAACTCACATTGTATCTGACTTCTGACATGCTCCACTCAGCATAATACCCTCCAGGTCCATCCACACCACTGCAGATGGCAAGAGCCGCTTCCCTTCCATGGCCAAGTAATATTTCATTGTATATACGTACTACGTACTCTTTATCCATTCATCTGTCTATGGACACCCAGGCTGCCTCCACATCTTGGTCATTATAAACAATACCACATGGACATATGGGTGCATTTGTCCGTTTGAAGTAGTGTTTTGATTTTCTTCGGATACTCAAAAGTGGTTTTAGTGAGGCTTTCTTGTCTCTTGGGATAGCCTTTGTTTTAAAGTTTATTTTGTCTGGTATAAGTATTGCTACCTCAACCTTTTCTTTTTGTTTGTTTTCATTTTCATGAAGTATCTTTTTTCCATCTTATATTTTCAGTCTGTGTATACCTTTTGATCTGAAGTGTGTCTCTCGTAGGCAGCATATGTAAGGGTCTTATCTTTTCACCAATTCAGTCACCCTGTCTTGACTAGAATATTTAACCCATTTACATTTAAAGTAGTTATTGACAGATATGTAATTACTGTCATTTTATTATTCATGTTTTTATCTTTTTTTTTTCTTTTTGTCCTAAAGAAATCCAAGATTTTTTGTAATACTGGTTTAGTGGTGATGAACTTCTTTAGCTTTTTCTTGTTTAAAAGCTCTTTACCTGTCCTTTGATTCTAAATGATAGCTTTGTTGGATTTTTATCAGTTTGACTAGTTCCTGCCAATTCCTGCGGGCCTACAAAGTTTCTGTTGAGAAATCAGCCAACAATCTCATGAAATTTCCTAGTAGATAACTAGTTATTTTTCTCTTGCTGCTTTTAAGATTCTCTCTTTGTCTTTAAATTTTACCATTTTAATTATGATGTGTCTTGATGTGAGCCTCTTTGGGTTCATCTTGTTTGGGACTCTCTGTGCTTCCTAGGCTTGTATGTCTATTTCCTTCACCAGGTTAGGGAAGTTTTCCATCATTATTTTTTCAAATAGGTTTTCAATTCCTTGCTCTTTCTCATCTCCTTCTGGTACTCCTAGATGATCTGAATGTAGTTAGTATGTTTGATGTTGTCCCAGGGGCCCCTTAAACTATCCTCATCTATTGGATTCTTTTTTCTTTTTTCTGTTCTGATTGGGTGTTTTCTGCTACCTTATCTTCTAAATCATTGATTTAATCCTCTGCTTCATCTAATCTACTATTGATTCCTTCTAATGTAGTCTTCATTTCAATTATTGTATTCTTTATTTCTGATTGGTTCTTTTTATGTTTTCTATCTCCAGTTTTATGTTTCCTATCTCTTTATTGAAGTTCTCACTGAGCATTCTTATAACCAGTTCTTGGAACTCTGCCTCTGGTAGATTGCTTGTCTTCATTTTGTTTAGTTCTTTTTCTGAAGCTTTGTTCTATTTCTTTATTGGGAAATGTTTCTTTGTCTCCTTATTTTGGCTGTCTCCCTGTGTTTGTTTCTATGTATTAGATAGGGCTGCTATGCCACCCAGTCTTAGTAGAGTGGCTTTATGTAGTAGGTGTCCTTTGGGACCCAGTGGTATAGTCTTTCTGGTCACCTGAGTTGGGTGCTCCAGGTGTGCTCCTTGTGTGAGTTGTATGTGACCTTCGGTTTCAGGTTGATATTTTCACATCAGTGTGAGGAATTGACCCATAGGCTGATTGGTTGTAAGTACTGACTGTGATTACAGTAGAGAAGTTGTGGTGCAAGGCCTGACCTTACAGAGCAGGGTTTGCTTTAGTGGGTCTCTGATTCTTGCTCCATCTGCCCTTTGACTGGCTTGGTCCAAAGCTGGCCACCAGGTGTGTCAGCCCTGGAGTATCTTGGGAGGGAACCCTCTACAGGCCAAGTTTAACCACAGACCAAGGACTGTGGCTCATTTGGTATGAGCCACAAAGCAATTCACAGGCGACCACCACCTACACTAAGTTTGGAGGTACCTCAAGAGGCCAATCTGCAAATAAGGTTGACTGTCACTAGTGCCAGGCAGCATATGCTCAGCCAGAGGTATGGAACATGCCAAAGCCAGATGCTGCTTGTTTGAGTTTTGTGAACCTTTGAGAGATTTTATAAAAGTCTACTACATAAGCCAAGACAGGTTGTTTATCTGAAAAAGCCACTGGAAGCGGTTTGGGTGTGTCTGAAAGTTGGGTGGGGTGGGGTCTCAGGCCCTCACTAGGGTGGGGGCAATGAAAGGGGATAGTCAATTTGATGGAGACTCAGATGCAGCATCTGCCTGGTCTGCACACAGGAAGGGAGAGTGCTCAACAAGAAAAGAATGGCTTCTGCCAGCTCCTCCCTCTGGGAGAAAGTTGCCTCTCCAGCCCTAATCCTGAAGCTAGACAATTCAATTTCTCTTTGTAGGAGCACTGTACAGAAAATAACCTAGCCATAAATGCCCCTACTTTTCATATTACATGGCTGGATACTTTCCAGACAGCCTGAGTACGTCCCTGGAGCTCAGAGAAAGTGAGTACGTCAGTGAGTAAGTTTGTGCATGGGCCCTTTAAGAGGAGCACCTGAGATTGCAGCCACCTTCTGGCTCACTCAGCCATAACCTCTGCTCTTTTTCATAGCCAGAAGTTATAGGGACTTCTCTCCCTGGCATTGGAACTCTGGGTTAAAGAGCCTGATGTGAGGCTGGGACCCCTTTCTTCTCTAGTGGAGACCTCTGTAGTTGAGGTATCCCTCCCAATTTTTGATGGTTACACATGGGTGTGGGACCAGACCATTCCGTGTTTCTGCCCCTCCTTCTAGTCTTGAGGTGAATTTTTCTGTCTGTCCATAAAAATGGACTTGGGTTCAGCTAGACCAGGTGATTCTCAGTGGTGGTTGTTCTGTAGTTTAGTTGTAATTGATGGGTTCGTAAGAGGCAGTGAGAACAGCGTTTACCTACTGTGCCATCTTGACTGGAAATCTCCGAGTTTATGCATTCTTGAGATAATAATAGAACTATATACCTGAGCCTTTCTAATCAACATTTAATACCATTGCATATATCATTACATAGTTACCATATTAACTCTGTTTCCTTAGTTTGTTTAATTATGCCTCAGCCTAAAGAAATTTACCTTGATCTACTTTGATATCTCCTTCCTGCCAACATTTTCTTCATGCCACTGAAATTTGATTCTAACCTTAACAACTCTACTGACTATTATTATTTTCAAGGTCACTGATGAACACCCTGTCAGCTCTAGAGGTCCCTTCTCAGTCCTCGTCTTTATAATTCTATATCATCTGAACTATCTGAGCTGGCCACAAATTTTTTTTCTCCCAACATTTGGCTATTCTCAACTCTCCTGACGTGCCCTGTGACTGTGCTTTCTACATCTCTTTTTTTCTTGGTGAATATTGATTGAGCTCTTACTGTGGGGTAGACATCAGGTTAAACACTTTACACCAGTAACTCAAGGATCGGCCTTTTTATGTTTTAAGAATCATCTTTCTTTAATTTATTTTTTGAGGAAATGAGTATGTTATGTACTGCTCCTGAGTTAGTCAACACTGCTGCCTGCTTCACCTTTCCCACCAGCACCTAAAGGTTGCTAAATCCGAGTACAGATAAATTCCACTTTGGTGGGTCCCCAAATTTGAAATCAGTTATTGGGAGATGTTTTGATTTTGTTTGTTTGTTTGTTTTTGTTTTTATACTTTGGGGGGAAAGGTGGGAAATGGTAACCAGGTCCTTATGACAGCACACAAAAGGTAATCACTCATAACAAAATTGATTCATAATATTATACATACCAACCACATGTATAACAGTTTTTCTGTGAAAATTCATTTATAAAGATTTGAGGGATGTATGGATGAGTATGTAGGGTTTATTTTTACATGTTAAGATGTTATCCTTCATTCCATTTCTGCTTAGAGAAAAATAAATCTTCTCGTGTTCCAAGGACAAGTTTTGGGAGTTCCCTGGTGGTGTAGTGGCTTAAGGCTTCGGCGCTGTCGCTGTCAGTGCTGTGGCCTGGGTTCGATTCCCAGTCAGGGAGCTACCCACATACCAAAAAGCAAAAAAAAAAAACAAAAAAAAAAACAACCAAGGACATGTTCTTAATGGGGAACTATGTAATGAAAACTTAGGTGGGAGGTTTGAGTATCCCCAGTCCTGGGTCACATGACATACTACCCAGAAACAGAGAGAAGGCAAGAATATCTTCAGGGACGTGATGCTGAGTCCGTGGGAGAAAATGCCATGCTACAGGTGTTAGAGCTTTTTCTAATTTTCTCCCAATCCTTTCTTGTCATTTTTTGTGACGTCAATTGCCTGTCCCCTTTAACAATGATTCCGATAACCCCCAGGCCTCAGGTAGAGTGTCTATTCCTTTGCATCAGAAGAAGTACTTACTCTGCCATAGAAATGGGGGATGATGTGAGAGAACCAGGTTCTGACATTGGTCTCCCCTCCTTCTAGCTTGTCTACCCTTCATTCCTTACAGATGGGTTATTCTTCTCTTCAATGTCTCTGGGGTTGGACTTCCAATGTAGGGGAGCGGTTTGGGAGGAATTGTCAATGTGCCCAGAAATGACTTGCCCTGGTCAGGATTCTAATGGAATCTCTGGATTCCACTAGAAATACAGATACACACACACACACACACACACACACACACTTACCATTCTGTAAAGCCACATGAGGTAGAACAGGCATCACTATTATTCAAAGCCACATAATGGCCCATTCTCCTCTATTTGGTCTTGTGTCCTTTTACATCCCTTCCCCTCCTCCCACCCCCAAACTCCAATGTGAGGGCTTTGACCTTAGTGCATGGTAACTTAGTGCAGACATCAGCTCAGGTGAAGTGTTTTTCTGCCTTTAACATTACCTTCCCTCTGAACTAACAATCTGCCTCATTTCGTACTTGGGAATATCTCGATTTTCTTTGTCATCTATTTATTAAAACTGGAAACTGTTGGTCTCAGTAATGCTCTCTCTGCTTTGCTCTAACACCTAGTACAAGTACTCTTCGCTCATTCTATCATAACCCCCTTTGGTTGAACTTGTTTAAAGAATGAAACAAATACTACATCTAAATATACACCTGTGATTTCTTAGCCAGTGTTAGATTTACAGACTTTTTTAGTCACTTGTATAAACACTGTTTATCAATCTTAAAAATTAATTTCAGAATTGTATTTCATTTAGTCTTTTTCCTCTGTAAAAATATCAACAAATTACACTGGAAGACAGCTTTCTTGGGTTTGTTTATTGGATTATCTTTAATAGTCTCATTTTTAAAAAATGTATTACTAGGGCTCGAACACAGCCAAGTCTTCTTGAAATAAAATCAGCAAGGCACTCACAGAAGCATAAATAAAACAGAATGAAGAGGGCATCCTCAACTTAGTATTTTGCAAGGTGGGTTAGCTTAAAAGAAAGGCATGTTCCCTATCTTGAAAATTAGAAAGGAGAAATGTTTTCTACTGGGTTAAAAGCAAGAAAATGTAAAGTTACTGATTTTCTAAGAGAAAGATCTCTTTCAAGTTCCTCTGAGCATTAACTTTATGACAGAACAAAAGATTATCCTCTGCCATCTGTCACTGGAAGCCAGTCTCCATTCTATATCCAAGCCTCACAGCAGAGAGAACACAAAGGAAATTGAGAGACATAAATATACTAGGAGCTGTTTCACAAGTTCTTTTTATCTCATTTGTCTTTATCAGAAGGCGTTCAAGATTGAAACTTAACAGATCTCTCACTGACAGCTGATGGAAGATTAGTGAGCAAGGGTTGAAGATATTCAGAACAAGAATGTGTTTTGCTCTGGGGACTGATGGATAAAGGAGGAGAGAGAAATCTAGTTTCTGAAATGGGGATGGATTAGGCTAAAGGCCCAAGAAGCTGCTGTGAGGGAAGGAGAACAATGGATTCCACTTGCTTGTGGGGGCAGCCGTTCACCCAGGGAAAGGCAGGCCACCCTCTTCAGAGAAATGGGTAGTAGCCAAGGAGTGTTCCTGAGAAAGCCAACTGTGAGAGGCCGCTCTGAGGGACTCGGCTCTGTCTGAAGAGAGAGCACACTTGCCACCCACACAAATGGTGTGAGGAAGTTGCAGCCTTTATGAAGAAACAGGATATTCAAAACACGATTCCTCTGTTTCTGTCATCGTCATTTGCCAATTGATTTGAAGGGTACATTTTTTCTAGCCTCAATGAATCCAGCCCTTCCACAGGAAGAAAATGAGTCTTTCTCCTCTTCTAGGATCCCCAAATGCCAAAGGTGGGAAGGGCCTGAGTACCACCTAGAGAAGACCTTCCATGTTATTGGTGAGGAAGACTGAAGATCCAGAAGCAAAGTGACCTTTCTGTGGTCACAGCACTGCTTCACCACAGACCCACAGACCCAACCCTGTGAGTTGGCTGGGGCCGAGTTCACTTCACCCGGTGACAAATAGTCTCTCCTGGAACAAATTATACTCAGCCTCCTTTAAACTCTTTTCTCAAATCTACCTTGCATTTTGGGCTTTTGTGTTCATCTTGGTATTTACAATTACAGCAAGAAATCCTAGTCAGTCAGGCTACTCTTGGTAGCTAACCCATAGTGATGAGTTCCTCCTTCCCCACCGTCCCCCAGATAAAGTCTGATCCCCCTGGCCCGACGTCAGCAAAACGCTTCAGTTGGTTTAGCCAGAATTTTCCCTCACTCTTGATGTTTTTCTCTTAGTAATTTTCTATCCACTGACCCTCCCCCTGTTTCTTGGCTATAGATTTTTACATTTCTTTTTTTTTTTAATTCATTTTTATTGTTAGACTTATTGGGGTGACATCTGTTAGCAAGGATTACATAGGGTTCAGGCATACAATTCTACAGTGTATTGTCAGCTTGTTGTATAATAAGTTCACCACCTACATTTCTTGTATTTTGCGTTGAGCCCTGGCAGTGGTCCCTATACCTATCGTGGTGGTCTGAATAAAGTCTCCCTTAACATTTTTTAATAAGTGTCATGAATTTTCTCTTTATCACTTGTCTGGGGAACATGTAGGGAAAATTAAGATTCTTCACTGTGTTCAGCCAATTAAAGGGTGGGGAAAGAGAACTAAAATCTTTAACTAAAAATGAATTAAGAATCTTAGATTTCTAACAAAAATATATCTTGACTATGGACTGGTAGGTTTCTTTTTAATTTCTAGAGAATGGCCAGACATGGTACATAAACTTTCAGGTCCACCCCTGCCCTCAGCCCAATGATCCACATTATCGCATCACCACCCCCAGTTACCCTCTGAAATTCTCAATTCTGGTAGTATTTTTTAATGCTAGAAACATACAAATTAATTTTTTTATATTTCTGTACACATTTGGTGAAATAGTAAAACCAAAATGATTAAAAATCCATCTATTTAAATGGAAAAAAGACATGTCTGAATTATGAAATATTTTGAAAAATTGACTTCATAGTAACAAATGAGTTTACTTAATTAAAAAAAAAGATGATGAGGGGCCTATATAAGAATGAACTTTACTTAGTGTATGTGTTACTATATTTTGTATTTTCCCAAATGAATTTGCAAAATTTTTTAGATGGAGCAGTCTTTGAAACCTCTGCCATCCTGTTATCCTTAGTGATCACAATCCATTCTCACCTGCACCAATTCTGGACTTACACTGGGATGATTTACTGAGCTCTACAGAAGTAGCTTCACTTCAAGAATAGGAAAATGAGGTTTTATTTTTATTTTTTTTAATTCATTTTTATTGTTAGACTTACTGGGGTGACATCTGTTAGCAAGGATTACATAGGTTTCAGGCATACAATTCTACAGTGCATTGTCAGCTTGTTGTATAATCAGTTCACCACCTAATGTGACTTCTCTTTCCATCACCTTATATTTAGCTTCCCCCCCTCCTCTCCCACCTCCTCCCTAAAAAGTCAAAATATACATAAAACAATCATTTGCTAAATGCATCAAACCCTTGGGAGCTCTAATGAACAGTTGTGTTGCTCTAGATGCACAAAGCTTTCCATTTGTTGTCATTTTCAAAATTCTTGTCAAAGTTGTCATCAAACTGAAGGTCGGATTCATTTTTAGCTTATTTGAGCAGACTGTTCAGATCTGTTAGTTATAATTGTTCTTATTTCTCTAGCCATTTTGGTTAAAATTCCCCTGTCTGTACAGCCCACCAAACTTCTTCCCAGGTTGTCCCACCTGTCACAGCTCGATTTGGTAATTGCTAAGATGTCGAGTTGTAAACTCGTCTGCTGCATTCTGGATCTGGCTGGTCGTCAAATGGCTGCTGCTTTCCATTAGGTTAGAGTGGGGTGACTGAAGCCTTTCCCTTCTTTGAAGAATATTTTATGAATTGATGAGTTTTCTTTGAGATGCCTTCTTCTATATTTTGTAAGTTTTTCATGAATAGAATAACTAACAGACTGGTGGACATTGCAGGATGCCTTGGTGACTTCATTAGCCGGTTTCCAAAGCCTGGAGTGCATTGTCACAGTCTTTTCATCTGAAGTAAATATATTCTACTATTTAACAAAAGCGTGTGACACATGGGAGGCACTCATGTTCATTGTGCTTTTGTTGTCATTGCTCATATAATTTTCCCTTTCTTTTAAGTAGTTAAAAAATATAAGATGTCAAATAATGGGTTTTCATTACATGTCGTATGATGGCTGAAGTAACATGTACACTGACTTTTGAAGATCAATTCCTGATGTAAAAAACGCTGAAAATACAAGGATGCATATGTCACAGACTTTTTATTCCAGGGGTTTTCAATACACATAACTCTGTTTTTCTAATAGTTAGATGATGTCATGAACTTGCATGATCCACAGCTTGCATGAGTGAGCTAGGGCATGAGGCAGTGACACAGTACAACTTCTTTCATTGCTCCCATCACATTGTGGTGTGGCCAGGTAGCCCTCCTCCATCTGAGAACTATGCTCCTGGACAATGTGTCCCAGCACCATACTAGCAGGGAAAGGGGAGGAAGGAGGCTCAAGCAGAATGTTCTTAAGGGCCAAACTTAGGAGTGATTTTACTCACAGTTCATGGCTTAGGCTGTGACACACAGCTAAGTGCAGTGAAGATTGAGAATAATTGACTTCCTGTGTGCCAGGGAAGAGGAACTGTGTGGTGATGACTTAGCTTTGTTGCGTTGCCACATAGCCAGAGGTCATTTATCTCTGAATCTTTAAATACATATCAACATTGAACATAAATGCCAATATTTGTTACAACTATAAGAAAATAAGTGTTTGTAGAATCATGATACTCCTCAAAGAGAGCAGTTGGTTTCTTTAATGAATCTGTATGTCAAGAAAATGGTACAACATCAATATAATTTTTATTGGGTAAAGATTGTAAATAAAGCCTTGATAATTAATATTCATGTAAAAACATATCTTGACCATAGTCAATGTATTTGTTCTTTCTGCATCATGTTATAACAGTTAAAGCAAAACTCCTTGGGCACTTATTATAGTCTTCATTATATCTTTTACATACAGAAACACATAGACACACAGAAAGAAAAGCATGTGAAGTCAAAGGCAGAGATTAGACTGATACAAATCAAGGAAAGGCAAGGATTGTTGGCAATTACTAGAAACTGAGAGAGAGGTGTAGAATGGATTTTCCGTCTCAGAGCCTCCAGAAGGAAACGATCCTGCTCACATTTTGATTTTAGAATTCTAGCCTTAAGGTCTACAAAAGAATAGATTTCTGTTGTTTTAAGGCACTGAGTTTGTGTTTAATTGGTTATGGTAGCCCTAGAAAACTCGCACACTTGATTTACAAAGAATCTGGTCTCTAAGAGATACCATCTTTAGTCTCCTACTGTGTGCGAGACATTATTAGTTGTTGGTGATAGAAAGGTGGGTACAAAAAGCTTGCAAATTAGTGGAAGTAAACTGAATTCAAATGGATATATTTGAATTCAAGTATAAGAAAATATTTTTGTCCTTTAGGATCTCCAACTCAAAAAGAGATCATAATGTCAAGAATTATGTTTTCTATTGTCACTTCTTATTCTTCCTCTACTAGTCAAAATATCTAGTTCATTTCAGTAAGTACCTAGGTTTAATGGTGATCTTTCAAGACATTAAGTACATTACTGATATTATACAACACTATAATACAGAAAATACTTTATTTGTTTTACCCTGAGTCTTAAGGAAAAGATCATTTATGTGTTAATGTTTGTTAAGACCTTTATAGTTTAGAATGTTGTTACATGATCAAAAGTATACAGCAGTCCCTAATTCTTGAAAACCATTTTTTTAAAAAAGAATTTTATTAAAATATAGCTAATATACAAGATTACATTAGTTTCAGGTGTACACCATAGTTGTTCAACATTTATACATCTAAAGAAGTGATCATCCTAAGTCCAGCAGCCATCTGACAACACACTATGCTATCACAGTATTATTGACTACAGTCCCTATACTGTATATTATATCCCCATGACTTACTTGCTTTATAACTGGAAATTTCAACCTATTATTCCCTTCACCTTTCTCCCCTTTTTTAAATTTTCAATTACAGTTGACATTCAGTATTATTTTATATTAATTTCCAGTTTACAGCACAGTGGTTCAACATTTATATAATTTAAGAAGTGATCCCCCTGACTAGTCTAGTACCCACCTGGCATTATACATAGTTATTACCATGTTATTGACTGTATTTCCTATGCTTTACTTTACAACTCTATGAGTATTTTGTAACTACCAATTTGTATTTATTAATCTCTTCACCTTTTTCACCTGTGTGCAAAGCCCCCTCTCATCTATCGCCCTGATAAATCTAGTACCCACATCATACATAGTTATTATGATATTATTGACTATATTTGCTATGGTATACCTTACATCCCCATGATGACTTTGTAACAACCAATTTGTACTTTTAATTCCTTACCCTTTTTATCTACCCCCCCCCCCCAAATCCCCTCACATCTGGCAAATGTTCTTTGTATCTATAAGTTTCTATTTTGTTCATTATTTTCTTCTTTAGATTCCACATAAAAGCAAAATCACATCGCCTATCTTTCCCTGCCATCCTTCACTCAGCATCATACCCTCCCGGGCCATCTGTGTCACTGCAGAGAGCAAGAACCTACTCCCTTCCATGGCTGAGCAATATTCTCTTGTGTGTATGTACCACCTCCTCTTTCTTCTTTCATCCATTATAGACACCAGGATGCCCCCACATCTTGGCCACTAAAAACAATGCTGCAATGAACATATAAATGCACAGGTCCCATTAAAGTCGTGTTTTGGTTTTCTTGAGATAAATACCCAGAAGTGCAATTAGTGGGTCCTTCTTGGTCTCTTGTTACAGCTTTTATTTTAAAGTCTATTTTGACTGGTATAATATTGTTACTCCAGCTTTTTTCTTTTTCTTTCTTTTTTTTTTTTTTGTTCATTTTCATGAAATAGCTTTTTCCATTCCTTTACTTTCATTCCATGTGTGTCTTTCGATCTGAATTGAGTCTCTTGTAGGTGGCATATGTAAGAATCTTGTTTCCTTATCCATTCAGCTGCCCTATCTATTGATTGAAGCGCTTAATTCATTTAAAGTAATTATTGGTAATTATTACCATTTTCTTATTTCTATTTTTCTTTCTTTTCTTCTCCCTCTCCCCCTTCTTCTTCTCCTTCTTCTCCTCCATTTTCTTCTTCTTCAAGAAGTCCCCTTAACATTTCTTATATTACTCATTTGGTGGCTATAATCTCTTTTCTTGTCTGAAAACCTCTTTATCTGTCCTTTGATTCTTACATAGCTTTGCTGAGTAGAATAATCTTGGTTATAGGTACTTGCTGTTCATCAGTTTCACTATTTCATGCCAATCCCTACTTTCCTGCACAGTTTCTGTTAAAAAAAAAAAACAGCTGACAGTCTTATGGTAACTAACTGCTTTTCTCTTGCTGCTTTTAAGATTGTCTTTGTCTCTAAACTTTAGCTTTTTATTTATGACGTATCTTGATGTGGGCTTGAGTTCATCTTGTTTGGGACTCTCTGTGCTTCCTGGGCTTGTGTGTCTGTTTCCTTCACCAGGTTTGGGAAGTCACTCATCATTATTTCTTCAAATAGAGATTCAATTCCTTGCTCTTTCTGGTACTCCTATGATGTCAATGTTGGTATGCTTCATGTTGTCCCAGAGGCCCTTTAAACTATCCTCATTTATTAAATTCTTTTTTTTTTTTTCTGTTCTGAGTGGTTGTTTTCTGCTACCTTATCTTCTAAATTGCTGATTCAATCCTCTGCTTCAACTAATGTACTCTTGATTCTCTCTAATGTATTCTTCATTTCAGTTATTGTATTCTTTATCTCTGAGTGGTTCTTTTTTTCTATCTCCATTTTAATGTTTCCTATCACTTTGTTGAAGTTCTCCATAAGATCGCTGAGTATTTTTATAATCAGTATTTTGAACTCTGCTTCTGATAGATTACTTGTCTCTATTTTGTGGAGTTCTTTCTCTGGAGCTTTGTTCTGTTCTTTTATTGAGACATTTGTCTCCCTGTTTTGGCTGCCTCCCTTTGTTTGTTTCTATGTACAATATATTCTCCATTGACTGGAACTCAAGCAACCAGAAAAAAAAAATGAAGATACAATATTACATTTATCCTGCATGGGTGCTGGTTAACTGAGAGTTTACTTACATTTATTCAGCATGTACCAATTCCCAGGGGTGCTGATTAACTGCGAGTCTACTGTATTAGGTAGGGTTTCTATGTCTCCCATTCTTAGTTAAATGGCCTTATGTAGTAAGTGTCCTGTGGGGCCCAGTGACACAGTCTTCCTGGTCACCTGAGCCAGATGCTCCAGGTGTGTTCCTTTATGGATTGTGTGTGTCTTCCTATTGTAGTTGAGCCTTGGTTGCTGTTGGCACATCAATAGAAGGGATTGACTGTAGGGCTGATAGTGGTGAGGACTGGCCATGTCCACCACGGAGGAGCTGCTGTGCAGGGGCTTAGCCTCTGAAGCAGGATTTGCTTTCACCACTCTGGTGCCTGCCCAGTTTGCCCTTTGGATGTGTCACCCTTGAAGGTGACTGGGTGATACTCTGGTTCAGTCTGAAGCTAGCCACCAGGCACATCAACCCTAGGGCTTCCTGGGAGGGGCCCCACTGCAGTCCAAGTTCAGTTACAGGCTGTGTCCTGCCCGAGGCCACCTAGCATAAATTACAAAGCAATCCTCTGATGGCCATCACCCGTGCTGGGTTTGGAGGTGATTTAAGAGGCCAAGCTGCAAACTGAGGCTGGCGACTGCTTAGGACGTAGGGCTGCTCAGCCAGAATACAGGGGACATGCCAAAGCTAGATGCTACTTGTTTGGGTTATGTGAACCTTTGAAAGATTTTAGGAAAGTCTGAAGTATGAGTCAAGACAGACCGTTTGTTTGCAAAAGCCACTGGAAGTGGTTTGGATGGGCCTGAAAGTTGAGTGGCATGATTGAGATTCAGATATGGTGGCCACCTGCATCTTTACATTGGAAGCAAGGAGGACTCAACAAAGAAATAATGGATTCTGCCAGCACTTCTGTTTGGGAGAAAGCTGCCCCTTCAGCACTTGCTCTGCAGCCAGACAATTCAATTCCTCCCCATATGTCCCTGGTACCTTTCAAGCTGCTGCCCCAGCCCTGGAGCTCAGAGCAAGTGAGTCCATCAGCGACTAATCTATGTGCAGGCCCTTTAAGGGGAGCACCTGGGACTGCACCTGCCCTCTGTCTCACTGAATCACCATCTCAATCTCTGCTGGTTTTCACAACTAGAAGTTAAGGCGATCACTCTCCCTGGCACTGGACCCCGGGCTGAGGAGCCTGGGGTGGGGCTGGGACCCCTTGCTTCTTCATGAAGTGGGGCTCTCTGCAGTTGGGATATCCCTCTTGATTTTTAATGGTCACATACGAGTGTGGGATAAGTCTGGTCAGTGCCTTTACCCCTCTTACAAGTCTCAAGGTTATTTCTTCTCTATGTCTTTAGTTGTAGGACTTTGGTTTAGCTAGACTTTAGGCAATTCTCAATGATGGTTTTTCTTTAGTTGTAAGTAAATTTTGACGTGGTCATGAGAGAGGCAAGCACAGCATTCACCTACTCTGCCATCTTGACCAGAAATAAAAATCATTTCATATCAGGAAAATAAGGGCAAGTAAAAACTAGTTCTTCATGATGAATGCTGGTTTATCATGGCAAAAATAAATAATTGTTTTGTGCTTGATATGGAATGTCTAATTTGACATACCACCAATTAGAAACTATTTCATGAGAAACTGCAAGTGTCAGCAAAGTCCTATGGATGTCCTGGAAAATAGTCATGTAAATTATAAGTACTGATAATCATTGCACTGCTTTTAAAATTATCTTCTTTGTTATACCTGCTAAATGCGAGGCCAGATCATTGTCAGCTCATTACAGAACCACCATGATGCTACGATGAGGTCCTGAATCCTCATGGCTTTTAAGTTTTCCTTATCAGCCTAACCTTGCTAAGGGAATCATTAACTGCTGATTTCAAATCCTGGGATTCACATAATGGACTAAATTAAACCTAGTTCAACTTCATTCATGGGGTATGGGGAGTCAGTTACAGATCATTTACAACAGGTTACAATGAAGTTCATGTGTGGGCCATATAACACAGGTCACCATGTAGGGGCCATAAACCCACATTACAAGATGGCCCCGCACAAAGCACATACTCAGGTCAAAAGGTACTAAGAAGAGAAAACTGCATTGAGACGATGGTTTACTTACCTGCTGGCAGCCATGTTACCTTCCCAAGACCCCATCCCCACCTCCCCGCAGGAAGTTCCCAAAGCCATTACATTTCATACTTGGTCATTCAGCCTACTCTGTGTGCACTTGCCACTACGTGGACTATGTCCTGAAGTTGGCTTCTTTCTGCAGGAGGGTCTTTATGGACCCTTCTAAATACTTTGTGGAGCTCTGCATCTCCCCTAGACTCCCTAATTCCACCCATCTTGGGCTACAGTTGACCTGTTCTTGCAACACAGGTAATTTGGCTTAAATAATTAATCTGAGGGACTTCACTACCGGAGATCATCTCAATGGATACAGTTCTTGCCTTTCCACAGTGGGTAGATGCACCATCCTGCTTATGCAATAATCAATGAGAACTTGGCATGAATGTCTCCTCCACTCTCTTCCAGCTCAAGTCTTTCTTAATTTTGCTGAGATGGCTTGGGTCCAAGATCGGGGCACAGAGTGAAGGTGAAATGGCAAAATGTGTGCAAATATGTTTAAGCACCAGCATCAACACTGTGCTAAATACTGTGCTCACCTGTTTGGAGGTTGTTTCACTTATTTGGGTCAGAATCCTATAAAGATGTCTTGTTGGGCCCACTTCCCCAATCAGGAAACAGAGGGATTAAATATCTTGCTCCAAACCACATTACTATTAGAAACTGAAGCAAAGATGCAAGCCCAGGTTTACCCAATTTCAAGGTCTTTTATCTTCTCTACTATATTCCTCTTTGAGACAATTACTCAAGGATGCCCAGCCTCTTCAGTTAAGGTCACTTCTGCCTCACTCCAGCCCTGATGCCCTTCCTCTGTTCCTGGGAAGGTCACTTCTCTGAATGACTCTGCCCCATCTCTCTTGGAACCAAAAAGCCATTCGAATAAATCTGTATTCCTTAGCATATGCTCATGTGGCCCTGGATTGCATTTAGAGAAATGAAGCCAAGACCATGGCGATAACCACATATTCACATCTACCTTCTGACTTGGTACTTACATCTAAATAAATGGGTGCTTACTGTTCGGTAAACACTTTGAACAAGATCTTGAAGTTGTGCCGGGCAGCCCTGACAGTGGTACGCTGGGAGCTGATTTCTTTGTCCCGGATTCTTGCTCACCTTTTCTAGACAACTCACAGAATGAAGAGGGAAAATGATCCTTTATTTCCACCGCCTTTCCTTAACCCATCTCCAGAGCTAGGCAAGTGCAACTACAGCTTTAAGTAGCTTTCCTTCAAGGCTGATAAATAAAAGGGTATCAATGTACATGGAGGTAAGTGGGTGGAGTACCCAGGCAGAGAAGTCAATGTGAGCAGCAAGTGCCACCAATGAATTTGAAAGTAAGATTGGTAGATAGGCTCCAAAGCTTAAAGTAAAAATTACTATTGAGTTTTATTGTTGACTTTTACTGAACTCCAAAGAACAAGGTGATTGATTACTTTTCAGAAATATTTTCCAGGTGAAATGTCTGAGTCACGCATTGAGGAACCACGGGATTAAAACCCAAATGGATTTTCTCCTGTCAGCATTTTGCAAAACACTCAAATACAGTATTAGAAATCATGGACAGAAAATAAATACAAGCGTTCTAACAAGAGACCACATATACCAGTGCTTCGAAATGAGAGCAAGACACAGAAAGCCACACAACACTGCAACAGTTCAAGGGAGGCACCGAACTGCCCACGCTCACCTCCTTACACCGTACGTAGTTTGTGGGAAAGGAGATATATTCTAAACATCAACTTCCAACTCTGGCTACTAGAATCACTCAAGGGAGAGCTTGAAAACACAGATTTTTCCACATATTCTGAGTTAGTGGAAATGAACTGAGACCCCAAGTATGGGTTTTTGGTTTTGTCTTAACTCTCCAGTTGATTTTGGTCTAATTCCCAGGCTTGGGAATGACCCCGCCGAAGGATTTAAGCTACCTTGCAATTCTTAGGCATGATTTAGGCAAATGTCATCCATTTTCAGTGTCTGGATCAAAGAATTGGAAGGGACTATAAGCATTTGAGGAGTTGCAAAAATTAATTCTAAGACATCCTTCCAGCAATAGTAGGCTGGGATACAGAAAAAGTGTACACCAGAGAGGTATCACTCAGTAATTAAGTGCTGTTGTCCTGAATTGATTCAATCAATTTCAACTACTCTGCCATTTAGCCTTTGAAATTACAGTATAGAGGTGACTTCGTTTCTTCCCATCACACAGAACAGCACCCTGACAATTCAGGCAGGGCTATGAGAAGACATCTGGACTTACCAAGTATGAGACAACCATTACATAACACATTTGAGACATTTTTTTTGGTGGTGGGGAAGCTAGCAAGTACATGTATCATGCAAAGAATCATGTCTTGAGATTCTGGTCTGGGTCTGAGAGCAGTAGTTGGAGAAGTTATCAGGATAAAGTAAATTACAATACTAATAGCAAGGCAAGATTATTTTTAAAAAGATAGGAGATTATGCTGGTGACCCATCATATCACTTCCTCCTTCAGTTCATGAGTTGCTGCTGCTGCCTCTAAGAGGAGAAAAGGTAGTACTTTTCTTCTCATGCGGCCTCAGAGAAGCAGCAGCTGAACGAGACAGGTTTGGTATTCCTAGTTTATACAACAGCTAACTCCCTCTTAAAATACTAAAGTATCTTCCCAGGAATGTCATTTAGATCCTGAATCTTGAGTTCTACCAAGAAACACAAACACCAAATGTTGCCTGCCATTTGGAACTCAGATCCTAACCTTTAAGAATTATCAGGCTTGCACAGAGAAACTGCTGGTGGGATTTTGTTTCCATTCCACCAAATACATTTTATTTGATTCAAAAATGACTTACTGTTACACTATATAAATCAGAATGTGGCTTTTCTAAACACCTGGGACTATAGCCTTTTCCAGGAATTTTTAGCCACGTTAGTAATATTAAAACACTTAACTTATACCAACCACTCTCAGTATGCCTGACACTGCTTCTACAGGTAATAGCATTCTAATCCTTACAGTCTGCATAGGTGAAGGCACTCAGGTACTCAAGATTTTAAGTAACTTTTCCAGAGATAGTTTTTGAGGCATAAACCCAAACTAACTTTAAAACTAGTATCTAAAGATGGTATCTAACCACCATCTACTCCACTGCTTTCCCACTTTAGATACAAAATTTACTCACTGCCTACAAGTGACAAATGTTGTAAGGTGTATTTGTTTCTGGGAGAAGCGGCTTCAAGTAATGATCCACCAAGGCTGTCTTAAAAAAAATCCAGCCACAAATGCCTCTACTTTTCGTATTACATGGCTGTATACTTTCTGGATAGCCCTTGCATATCTGATTATATCCAACATTAATCCTGACCGAGTTTCCTTATAAAATTCAAAATAAATTTACCTTTTCAGTTCTAGAATCAACATGGCCAATTAATTCAGAAAATCACTCTCATTCACTGTACTAGCTCCTAATCTCCTGGAAGACTGAAATCATATATGCCTTACTTGTCCTGCTCACATACAGCAGCCTAAGCCATAGGGAGCTGTGTGAAATGCATTAATGATTGCTTCTCTCAGTTCTCAGTGGATGACAGTCTCCCCAGTACAAACCAGGAAAATACAATTGATTTTAATAGCCCCAATTTATTTGGTTTCTACTATGTATCATACACCTAGCTTATTTTAAAAATCAACCATTTACCCTGAGTTTTACGAATGCATGCCACTGAACTAACTTTATAGCAAAGTTTGCAATGCTCTAATTCAGTACTATTATGTTCAGTCCAATTTGGGCGTTCTTTGTAAGCTGTACATCATTGGGCAGATTTGTTCACTAGATAGCTGGGATAATTGTCTAGGGTCCTTAAATATACTTTTGTAATTAAGAGTCCAGAAAATTCTTGGTGCTAATTTATCAAGTAAAAACTGCTACCCTTAGTCCTCTTTACAAGACTGTTTCTTTGAAATTGATGACCCAACCAAATAAGCATGCTTATCACCTGAATGTTAAAGGGTCGTGCCTGAGGATGAATGCATATTTTGGTACCTATAGATTGCACTTTTTTCTAACAGGTATCATTAGTTTGTTTATTAAATCTCTAAAGTCTCATTACTTTTATTATCTGATATAATTTAGCTACTGAAAAATTGGTTATGCTGTCCGATATGCAAAACAATCTAATTTCCTTCCCAACCAAGTAAGCCACAGAACAGCTAAAAATGCAACTTGTTTAAACATAGGCAATTTTAGCAGGCATTTGTAACAATAATAAAGGCTAAAGGTTGGGGTTGCAGATTATTATTTTTAAAAGTGGATTACAATAACAATTATTAGTGCAAGACATTAGAAGCCATGTAAATATTCTAAGCATGTGGGTGATATTTCTAAGCACAAGGGATAGGTCTAGGGAAAGGGTACCTAAAGAAACATCACCCCGGTAAGAAAGTATTTTTCTCACAGGGGTGGACATGGAATCAGAACACCAGAAGTTGTTTTCTTTGAAGAAATGCTTAAAAAAAAAAAAAAAAAAAAAAAAAAAAAGGTACCATCAATTCTTGAGGTTCTATCAATGAGCAAATGTAGTGCCCCACAATAAAAAAAAAACCTAACAATGCACTGTAGAATTGTATGCCTGAATCCTTTGTAATCCTTGCTAACAGATGTCACCCCAATAAGTCTAACAATAAAAATGAATTAAAAAAAATTAAAATGAAAATAAAACAAACAAAAAATCTAATATTTGTTTGCTTGCTATTCTAATTCGCATGCTTGAATACATTTTTAGTGATGGGGAGGGGGTACATAAGCGTATTATGCAGCGAGGATCAGATACCAACTTTTAATTTGCCATGGACTATACACACAGGATCAGAAAAATTTACTCTGAAACTAGTGTTTAAGGTGGGCTCATGTAGGAGTTCATATATGTATTTTTTTCTTTCTGGTTGATTTTTGAGTTCTAAAGGGTAAGTGCTTAAGTCAAGACTATTTTCTGAACAGTTCCTGCACTCAACTAAAATTTAGGAATGTGGTAAAAAGTTATTATGCTCTGAGTAGAATGACAGATTACCCTAATTCCTGAACTTTAATTATCATTTTAGATATTAATAGATACAATCTAAGGTTCTATGGTGAGAGTTCCAATCAAAATAAGAAAAATTCAAACACAAAAAAAGCTTTAATCTGTGTCATCTTGTTAAGTATCACACACATTAAGTATGACTTAGCAAAATCACTACCTATACTATAAAGGATAGTACTTAGTTGCAGACAAAATTGGAGCCTTATATTTCTGCCACAAAAAAACTCAGTGTTTGTGTGTGGAAATAGCTATCAGTATCAAAAGGCATTTTTGTACCATATGTTTTAAAAGCAGACAACAAGAAACTGCTTTATCAAATTTCAAGTTACTTTTCATAGACTACCTGCAGCTTCATTCGTGGAAGCCCTTGTATGTAGTTTAAGGCTATATAATCTTATTGCTAATCCATCAGCAATCACACACCTATCATTCTCTCCAAAACAGCAGGATATTTGCAGACAAAGATCACTGTAACAACTCTGTAGGCAAACAATTATACCAACTAGTCAAATTAAGTCAAACATGATGTGGGGAGATAAAATAATCTTTCCAAGTTACAGTAGTTACCTAAAATGTGTGTGTCTTTGGACAGGATGAAAGAGGCTTTGCTTCTTAATGTATATCAATAAATTTTTGAACCCTGTGAATGTTATTACCAAAAAAGAAACTTAGAACAGTAATATGCTTAACATGTTATTACATTACTTACACATTTGTTCATTTTTAATTACTTGCTAAGAACTTCATTTAACACAGGCATGCAAAAATAGCCTTACTGAAAAGGATTCTAATCAAGTTAAACTAAAAATTTTTGAGTTACACATCTTTACCTTTTCACTATACAAATTAATGTAACCAATCTCATTCACTCTCAAATACTTCTCTTTCAATGTTTTAGAAATCATTACTCTAGGACATTAAAATAGCTCAACAGAATGAGGAGACAAGCTCTACACTGGGAGAAAGTATTTGCAAAACACACATCTGATAAAAAACCATTACCCAAAATATAGTAAGAACTCTTAAAACTCAAATAAGAAAATAAATCCAATTAAAAGTGGGCCAAAGACCTTATCAGACACTTCACCAAAGATAATACAGATGGCAAATAGAAATATGAAAAAAATGTTCCTTATTATTTAAGTGCAAAATGGTACAGCCATCTGAAATAGCCTGGAGGGTTCCTACAGAATTAAACATAATTCTTATCTCAAAACCCAGCCATCACCCTTGGTATTTACCCAAAGGAGCTGAAAACTTACATACACACAAAACCTACACACCAGTGTTTATAGTAACTTTATTCATAATTGCCAAATCTCGGAAGCAACCAAGCTGTCCTTCAGTAGGTGAATAGATAAATCCATCTAGACAATAGCTTATTTTGCTCTAAAATGAGCTATCAAGTCTTAAGACATGGAAGAAACTTGTATTACTAAGTGAAAGAATCCAATCTGATAAAGTTACATACTATATGATTCCAACAAAGGACATTTTGGAAAAGGCAAAATTATGGAGATAGTAAAGATCAGTGGTTGCCACAGGTTGGAGTGGAGGGCGTGGTGGAGGCATAGGCACAGATTTTTCAAGACAGTGAAAACACTCCATGATACGTTAATGATGGATACATTATCATTATACATCTGTCCAAACCTACAGAATGCAGTAATACCAATGGTGAACTGTAAACAATAGAATTTGGCTGATTATTAGGACTCTATGTAGATGCATTAATTTTAAGAAATGTACCTCTCTCATAAGGGATGAGAAGGGAGACTACAGCTGTGTGGTAAAAGGCATTAGGGGAAATCTGTGCTTTTCACTTTTGCTGTGGATGTGAAACTGCTCTAAAAAGTCTAATTTAACAGGAAATAATTACTGTGCCAGGCACTGTTGCCATCCTTTTACAGATGAAGAAACCTGGTTCCAGGGTCCACTATCCTCCTAACCACTATGCCACACATTGTTTCCTTTACAAATTCATTACTCGGTGGGAACCCCACCTCAGAGCCCAAGATCATATAGCGAATTCTTATCATGGTGTCCTAGCAAAACATTTTTGGAGTGGGGGTGTACAAAAATATAAGGACAAAGATGGTGTAATTTTAAAATGCTTAACATTTCAGTGTACATTCCAAAGTTAAAGCCCATTTTTAGTCTTGCTAGAGAAACATTCAGGTTTGAATGCAAATCTAGGTAGAAATGTATCTTTCTAGTTGCCTTAGATTCCCTTCTCAACCGATGCTTTTAACAAATTGAGTCCTTTCCAAATCTGTTCAATGTTTTTTATAAAAAATGATGGAAACATTACCACAATATCATGTTACTCAAAGACCTTTACAAACCAATTAAGTCCAAGGGTCCATCATTTTCCCATCTGTCTTCCTTATTCCCTACACACCACTGATTTAAAAACCTTAAGATTTAAAATTTATCAAATATTTATCAAGAGACTGAGAGCGGAAATAAGTCTTAGCTCTAAACCTTGAATAAAATTGTTTACCTTCTCAATACCATAATAATCAACTCAATTGTGAGGATACGCTTCAATATCTTTCATGTTTCAGGAGAGAGATTAACAATCCTTATCTCATCATCTGCCCTTCTACATTTTCCCCATTTGAAGCAAGAGTAGCAACATCCAAAAAACTGTGACAGATGACAGTGAACCAGGATAAGTACTTCAATTTCAAACTTTTATCATTGAGAAGCCACGGTTCCATTCTTGGCTACAGCTACTCCTCAGGCAAAGTTAGAACATCACTGTTATTCCTTGCTATTTATCTCACATGTACCTCCAAGACCAAGTCCAGGTAGCCATCTCTACACAACACAAGAAAATCAAGTAAAACAAAATTATGCCTGTTTTGTATACAAATGGTCACACCTAATGTGTCATCTAGAAAGCTAAAAGAAAAACAAAAAAGGGCAGTTAAGACGTAATTGTTTGAATTTCATTCCTTTCTCTTAAGTGCTAAGATTGTTTTTATCTTAAAAGTGCATATTCATTTCTTCAAAAACAAATTGCCTAGCATGTACCATACTTGAAGATGTTTCAAGCCCTCACGTCATGGTTCTCACTTAAGCACATGCTTAGGGATGGCAACTGAAAAAAATAATTACAATATAGCCATGCAAAGTCTACATATGCAAATAGGAAGTCTTCTTTGTATCCATTTTCTAATTATCCCCCTGTAGGATTTCTAACTATGGCTTAAAAACCCAATGAACAAGTGGAAGGTTTCCCTCTGTACATGGCTTTTATTATTTACATAATACAATATAGCATCAATGCTAGATAGCATGATTATGTGCAATACATAAATATGAACTATCTGTACACATCTGCAGATCTAATTCAGAACTAAGGTACATAAAATTGAAAGCAAAACTGAATGCTGTAAGACTAAAAGTAAAAACTAGGACTGAACACTGCAATAAATCAGTAGTGCTTCGTGTACATACTTAACTATTTACAGATGAAAACAGGCATTACCACAACACTAATCTAACTATACTCATTTATATATAAAAAACACAAGTTTCATACATCACAGAAAACCTTCCATTATAACACAGAAGTGATATTACCAGACAAGCATCAGTGAAGTATACTGCCTCTTCTAGTTGTTATTGTACAATGCTGTAGATAATGCAGCCCATGCAATACACCCAGGAACACTAGTCCTACACCCAAGTACAATTAATATGATAAAGCAGCCCTCTGCAAGTGGTGCTGGATACCACTAAGTCTACTGCAGCCATGTTAGGATTTTCCATGCAGAAGGGTACAGTTACAACTGAAGTCTTTAACAAAAGCTTTAAACATTCTTTCTTAAACCAAAACATTCAACAAAAGATGCACATGAAAAATTGTTTAGATACCTTTGTAACTTAAAATTCAGATGCATGTTATTCAATAGACCTGCTGTTTGTGAAAACCAAACATAGAGTTTTTATTTCTTCTTGTAAACAAATTAATCCTAGTGCAGTTCTGTGCTACAAAACATTTTTAGCAGTAAGAATAATGCAGACATCTTCTGGTGCAGGCCAGCACAACAGGCTTCAACAACAGCTCAAGACCCTGTTGCTTGATGGTTTTACTCTTGTGATAACCAGTTGTGATGTTTACCTTTCACAGAATATCTTATTTAACAGCTTTTAGAAGACCAATTAGCAAAGCTTACATATGGCACCAAATACGGGTTTCAATGGATAGGTCTGATCCTCTTTATAGCCTTCTTCCTGCTTCCAAAGAACATGTTGTGGAAATTAACAGGGTGAAGTTTAACTACGGTAGAAGTAGACTGCCAGTCCTTTTCTGGTGTACCATTTAAAAAAAAAAAAATACAGGCACATAACACTAGCCAAAGATTATACCTTGATTACATTCCCAAAAGGCAGATATGCTGCAAACATGCAGAGATTTCATGTATTTCGTTTGGCACGTGGGAACTAAATTTTGTCCCTATTATCTGTATAACTCAATTTGCTGTGCAGATTTTCATCCAATTTTTTATTCAAGGGAGGGCATATACATTTTTGTAGGGCTGTATCTATCCAATTCTGCCTGTAACAAACACCCAAACATCCTAAAATATCAATTATAAGACAGACAAGTATAAAGTAAAACTCTGGAGAACATCAAAGGAAAATGGCCATGCATCTGCTCTTTAATGTTTTCCTACGATATATTAAAATAAAAACAAAGTTTCAGTCTCTTCACAAGTAGTAATTTATATTCTCTGGATTTTTTCAGCCACAACAACTGGATTCTCTTTTCTGATTTTTGCTGCAGCTTCTGCTTTGTAATCATATGGACAGTTGTGCTTGTCAGAGTAACGATGAAGTCCACAAAACAAATTTCCACATCGGCAGTCAAACCCTGCACACATGAGAGGAAGCACAGTCACTTGGGAACTTACAGCCATTAAAAAGGGGGTGGGAGAAGGGGGGAAGCCTTACTCATTATAGAAAAGGAACCAGATTTTCCTGGCCCTCTGCAACATGAAAGACAGAATCTTTAGCACTTTAAATTATGAAAGTGTTTTTTAAACCTCCTTTCACATAGTAAGAAATTCAAATAACTATCCTTCCATAAACTCTTGTAGTTATCATACAGGGTAGAAATTCCAGGCTCTGGAATCAGAATAATCTAGATTCAATCAAATCCTACTCCTACCATGTTAACTGCATAATGTTTCAAGTGAAAACCAGGGAAACACAACCATAAAGTTCTGAGATTTAGAGGAAACAAAAGGTACCTAAATATTTTGTGCTTGGCTCAAAGTAGGTGCTTACTGTTTAGTTCAGCTTTCTATTCCCCAGGAGAACAAAGAAAAAAAAAAAGCCAAAAGGGATGAATTTTTATGAGCCCAATAAAGGAAAGGAATTCACAAGTCCTGAAGTTAATAAAGCAGTGGTTCTCAACCTTCTTAATGACCTGACCCTTTAATACAATTCCTCATGTTGGGGCGACCCCCATAAAATTATTTTTGTTGCTACTTCATAACTGTAATTTTGCCACTGTTATGAATTGTAATGTAAATATCCGATATGTTTTCCGATGGTCTTAGGCGACCTCTGTGAAAGGGTCATTTGACCCCCCCCCCAAAGGGGTCGCGACCCACAAGTTGAGAACCGCTGTAAAGGGTTTCATGTGATTAGGGAGAAAAATGAAAATCAAACTCAACTTCTTATCACTATCCTTTCCAGTTCACTCTGGAAATTTTCTATTCCTGAAAGTTGGACATGTTTTACATGTAAGACCAATCAGCACCTTAGAGAGTAACCAGGAGATCTTTGTTGAAACCTAGCCATAAAATAAACTTTGTGTAATGTGTTCTGTAATACCTGTAAGGCCAACTTTCTTTCTGCACATGAAACACCTGTTCTTCTTTGGTTTGGGTAACTCAGGAGCTTTTTCTTCATTTTGAGAAGTACTGGGCTGAGAAACTGATGGACTGGGCTGAGTGACAACTGAAAATACAAAGGTAAAAAGTTAGAAATGTGTCAAAAGTTGACTGGTAGACAGTTATTGAATAAAAGATAAAAAATTTTAAGAGAAACAAGAGTCGTAGTGAAAATATTTAAGAAGGCTTTCTTAAAAATGTACTCAAACGGATTAATTTTACTTTAATATCAGAAATTTTTTCAAATCTGAGAATGTCTTGCCAATCAATATTACTACTACTCACTCATGTGTTTTGTAAAATGATCGTTCCATTCAAATTCCTTAATAGCTAGTGCTGAGAAACAAAATCCTAAATTTTCAAAGATCTGAGAGATGTTGGTCATATGCTCAGGTTTTCCATATTGCAATTGCCTATAGAGCTGTTCAAATTCATTACTACTCAGTAAATAAAGTTGCCAACTTCTGAGATGGTTTTATACTGGTAGAAAAAAAATTGTGTAGATAAAACCAGAATTTGACAAGTAAAACCCAAACTATTAATCACTAATTAACTTCAGATCCTACAAATTTCTTAGTATTTATTTTGCCATTTTAACAGATGCTTTACATTGTCATATGCAGAAAATCTGGAAGATTTTTAAAAATGATTAGCAAATGTCTTTAGGACACTATAATACTATGGAAGTTTTGATTTTAAACTATTAAGGATTTCATAGGAAAGACAAGAATTTTTAAAGCAAACCTCTTATTTACTTTGTGATACTTATCTAAAATGGGTATGAAATTGAGGTATGATCTACATTAAAGTCTGTTTCTCCACCTAATATGGCTGTAAGTTTTAGCTCACACATGTCATCAACAGAATTTAATATGAAGGAAAAACTGTAATTACTGTAATATTAACATTTAATATTAATCCACATCCCAAGAATGGCAAATTAATGTATAAAATGCTAAAATTACTGCCTAAACAATAGGTCAGCACCGACAATATTAGCATAAACCCACACTTTAAAAGCAAAACAACTGGTTTAATGACAACTTACTCTAAAATTCTCCCCAAGTTTATAACTCACTTGCATTAGTAATATATACAGACTAACAGAATATTCCACATATCACTTATTCTTAAAAATCTATTATGATAATCTCACTATAATTTTCCCTGATGGTATGAACGTAAAGAATAATCTTTGGGAATAGTTGAGGGATGGGGAGGGGTGACAGCCATTTCCTTGGCTACACCTAAAAACCAAACAGTGGTTCCTAAGACACACAGGGGACAAGGATTTAAGAAAAGAAAAACAATATAGAAAAGGAAAAAGAGCAATGAACTACAGAATGTCTACTAAAAAATAATAAATGCAAAGATTAGATACAGATCTAACCCAAAAGGTACTGTTCCAAGATCAAAGTAATTTTGTGTAAAAAAAAAACAAAAAAAAACGAAACACGACAAAAACCTCATATAAGCACTAATTTGGTCAGCTTTTTCAGAAGTATAAATTCATTTCAAAATACCAAATATGGATTTGCCTGCCTAAATTAAAAATTTTCATCTTATTTTTACAAATTAAGATTGATATAGTTCACATAAGCTTGGCTATGTGATGTTAGCAAAAGCAAGCCTCCAAAGCAGATTATATACCTACTATTTCCTCACAAGTTTTATGCTGTGTTCAATCACCACTACCAGGAAATAATGAATTGATCAAAAATAAACTGTGCACTACAGAGCACATAAGTCCTTGTTCTAGGCCTAGCATAGGTAATTCAAACAAGTCAATCTTTTGGCACATTAGAGTACCTCTGGTTGCTCTACATAAGCAAAGACTCAGTCACTATCTAATGCAAGATTGTCAAGCCCATGGCCTGTGGCCCAGGACGGCTTTGAATAATCTCACTATAATTTTAACCTTTCTTGAAACATCATGAGAAGTTTTTGGGAAATTTTTATTTAGCTCATCAGCTATTAGTAGTGTTAACACATTTTATATGTGGTCCAACACAATTCTTCTTCCATTGTGGTCCATGGAAGCCAAAAGTTTGGACACCCCCAATAATGAAAACCCAAAATACCTTTCCATATTGAGTTTAAGCTCCCACAAACTATGGGTTCCTATAGTTCTTCAACTTGAAAAGATTCTTTTAGTGTTCAATATGTTCTTTTGATTGAATATTTTCTATAGTATTGACAATATCAGGACTAAATAGTTTCTGCTTTTGATTATAAAATTTTTCTTCATAGCTTTGAAATTTAATTTATGTAAATACCTTTAAAATATGTTGGTAAACCACCTTTTTAAGTCCATTAAATTCTTAACACTTCCAGCCTCCAGATTATAAACTTTGAAGATTTGTGGGTATGGGGTGGGGGTGCAGAGAAGAAAGAAGAGAGAGTAAAGAGTGACTATTTTACACTCTTTTAAAGATAGTGATTCTTTCTTGGCCTGTATTTTAAACTCTCTCTGATCCTTCGAGGAGAAGGAAAGAATCCTCCCACCAACCCTTTTTCATACTACAAAGTCCAGAACTGAACTAGTATGAAACAAAAAGCATACCTGGCTCTGACACCTCTGTTTTCGGGGTAGTTATTTTGTCCTCTCTTGAAATGCTCATTTCTGTCATTTGCTGAGTTACAGGCAAGGCAGCCACAGGCACATTTCTATTTGAGTTCAAGCAAACATTTTTAAAGATATTAAGGGTACTTCTTTGTGAGATTATAAGTTGTCAGTTTAACTTTAAATTATATATTATTTCCAACATGATCAAATGGAGCTAAATAATCTAAAATTTTAAAAGGATATTGGATGCCCAGCACAAATGGTTGAGAATAAAGAAAGCAATTTGATAAATGGTGTATCGATTCAAGGCTGCAAATTTTTACAGGTCACAATGTTTTATTACAGCCAACTACGAATTCTGAGCTGTGCCTGTAATTCGTGTAAGGGCAAAAGTGGGGGCGGGGGGGAAGTTTCACCAAAATGCCTCCTGGGGCATTATAATACATTCTATGGAGCCTCACTCCCTACGATCCCTAAAACTCTGTTACAAGGAAATAAAAGCACAGCATTCTCAACACAGCATCCTGTGTTGAGTGTGTTATAATATATATCTTTACCCAAAGACCTACAAGATCATGTATTAAGATACTGAAATCCCTGACTGTGTACTTATGCAAAGCCAAGGGCATCTGATATAGCAACATACTTATTATATATTATCAGTGATAACTGTATGGATAACACAGGTATCTTTATTTTCTCCTTGTATTATCACAAAACCCCAGAAATATTCAATCTTACCTTGACTTTTCAGATGTGCTGCCAGCAGCACCTTCACAGTTGTTTAAACTAGCGTCTGGTCTTTGTACAGATGCAGAATCTGAGGTAGGACTGTTGGAACCACTAGCTGTCCCTATTTAAAAAAAGGATTTGTAAGAAACAAAGCAATACTGCACTCAGTATCAAGACTATTAATAGGTAACAAATACTTGCATATAATTAGGTTAGTGATCTAAGCACTTTCTTTCACTGTGCTGCAGAATTCTAACTTAAGTGAGTATCCAAACAAAAATACATACTAAAAAGTCATATCCAGTGAATACAAGTATGGAGCAAAATTTCAAAAAGGAAAATGAAAATCTAGATGATTGTAGATAGTCATTCATTCTTGATGTAGTCCTGCCAAGTACTTGGGCTGTTGCTTTAATTTCAAGCTTTTGTCAGGTCTTCTCTCCTTGGGCTTTCAGCATTGATTCTCAGTCTTAGGCCTCAATTTCTGGCTCTGTTTTCTGTCCACCAGTTCTTCAAATGGGTTTTTCCTTGGAAATAACTTACCCATTGGGCTCATTCTGCCACTATTCTGCTGCCTCTGAAGATGTTCTTTGTAGCAAACAGAACACATTCCATTTGTCCTAGGATTTCCATAAAAGCCACATCCTGTACTACACAGCATGGGCCCTGGGGTCTGATTAGTCTCCTGAGCCATATTTTTCTGCTATAAAAAAACAAAAACAAAATTTTAGAAACTAGCATATAACCAAAATAAAATCACTAAATTAGTATGAGGGTCACCAGTGTACCTTTGTTATTCTAAATACCAAGTCTTTTTCTAACAAAGGCCCATTGTGTTAAGTTAATCATTACCAAGAACAGGCCAAGAAAATTATGAATATTTTGTTGCCTTTATAAAACAAAGGGTATGAAAGAAATTGTGTTTTAGCTTGATAAAGAATGAATTATAATAAATACACATTCTTTAGGACAAAAAAATTCTACCATTAAACCTTAAAAAATGTATTACATCACCTGTCACTATTGTTTTCTTTTTAAATTTCTCAACAGATCACGCGGCCTGATATCAGTATTATATTTAAATCAACTTGGGTAACTGATATCTTTAAGTTATTTCTGCTTTCTTGCATATTAATTAAAAATATGTTAAATGGAACTTGTAAATGGAAAAAAATTACTATAATAATTACTGACTTGAGATCTATTAGTGGTTCTTTAAACTGGCTGTATAATGGATGTAGCTCTAAAACTTTCTTAAAACTAACACCTGAACATATCTGGCCCCCACTGGTAATTTATCAGTTCTACTATATAAGGCAGAGCATTTGTGATTTGAAAACATTGCCACACCTCTATAGTAGACTGAAAAAAAGAGCTTGTATATCATCTAGCCTTTCCTGTTACCTTGGCACCAAAAACTGAAGCTCTTTAAGAATTTAGGGGGACAACTGCTTAAGCTTTTATATTCTACATTTTAGGTGTGAAATCTGGGTCTGAGTATTTTAAAGTCAGTGTCTAGAGACCCCCAAAGCACAAATTATCAGCCAGATTTCTCAGTCAAAGGCTCTATTAAAACTTTACAAGTGCTTGTCTTCCTCATACCAGAAAATGAAACCTTTTCAAGCTCATTTCAATATAGCAAAGTAAAGCAATATAAATACAGAACCTTTAGTAATGGTTAATATTTAATGCTAGGCTACAAGAACTTTATACAGCAAGAATACTCTTTTTCCAGAAGCCTTGTTGAAATTAGCACAAATACAGTAATATTTTGCTAAAGTTCATAAATATTTCTTCTGACATAAAACACACTGTTTCAAGAAAAATGTGAGGGTTTCTATGTCACCTTAAAATATGTATGAATGTACAAAAGCATAGTTGAAAGCATTTTTTTCAAATAAAGACCATTAGCTCTAACTTGTGGTCACTGTCTTTTTAATGTACCTTAATTTTGATAATGGAGGTCACTTATGACTTATGTTTCAAATAGGTGCAAGAAAAGTACTTCAAGCTATAGCTTACCATCTCCTAGAATACTCTTTACCGAGTTATTAAAAACAAAATTAGCAATTTTTATTAACCAAATTATAAAAAGGGTGGAAGAGAACTAATCACTTTTGACCTCGCCAGAATCCTGACAATTATTCCCCCAATTAAATAACAATCTTTTCTTTTGTTAGCATAAAAGCACCATTTTCAAGCTTGAAAATATTTCAAGCCAATCAAGCTTGTATGGAGTGATCAAGATCTACAACTTCAAATAGTACTAATTTAGCTGACACTGTCTCTTTAACATAGTTAAGTGGCATTTAGCTGACTCATATTAGAGCAGAGTAAACATTTCAACATCACTTACGAAGTTTATTAATAAACACTTTCAGCTGGGTTTTTAAAAATTCAAGCATATGTGCAAAAAAGAAAAAGAAAAAAAAAAAAGCTTCAAATAACACATCATGTATTTGCATGCCCACAATGCAAAGTGTGAAACTCTTTAACCTAAACAAAAGGCTGGGCCACTGTCTGAACCCAGCTTAAGAATTATGCTAGGCCACAGTTTCTATACTTAACTTCAGCGTCATTTGACAGTGTCTGTAAGTGCAAACTGGCCTAAAAGAGCCAACCAACATTAATGTTAGTTAATCTAATTCTTAAAAATCTCTTGTTTTATATAAATAAAATGGAAGGTTCTCATCCAATGATTTCATCCACTTCAACATGCAAAGTATTCCACCTTTCCTTCTTCAAAAAACATTATCTACCTTCACATCACTATAAATAGCCTTCAACTGACACCAAGACATTAGTCTTCTAGAGATGGCTTCTCATCTTATAGATTGCTTTCCCCCTTAGAAAGCTAGCTTTTAAATGCCATCACATGTGCACAGCTTGCCTTAATATTTTTCAGAAGCTTAGATCACATGGGCCCGCGCTTCAGTCTGTCACAAGGCTGCAATGTGACAGGCTGAGCTGGATGGAGGCTCTCACATAAAGCCTAGTCAACAGGGGCCTCTGAAATCAGCTTCTATTTATAACTCGGAGCCTGCCAACTCCTACACAACCACAAGAACTAAGGATGAGGCCTTCTTATACATCTAATATAATTAAAAAACCAAAATAAAAAAATGCCACTAAGGCTGTTAAGTTTTTTTGAATGCAGGGAGGATTAAAGAACAATATCAAATCCAATCTAGAAAATGCGAGCAAGCATCATTAATCACTCATGAAGCCAAAATGGTCAGGGTTGTTTATAAAAACCAAGCACAGGAGAACATCAAGACAGGAATAATATTTAGTGGCAATTTGGGAGGTGGAGTGGGGGATTGCCATTAGGTACTGTGGTTCTCTCCTACTTGGCAATACTTGGAAAACACAGTACCATTACTATTTAATACCTCTAAGGTTGATAGAAACTCGAGCGTTCATGTGTCAGCTCTATCAGGTATAGCTGAAACGTTGAGTTTCAGTTTTGGCTTAATTCATAGCTTAAAGCAAAACAAAACCCTGGACATGCAAATGAACAACTCTCCAGCTTCAAAAAAAAAAAAAAAAAAAAAAAAAGGAAAAAAAAAAAGGCTCTTTACACCTATTAAGTTTAGTTCTTTCGCTTGCACACAATGATAAAAGATGTTAAGAACGCCCACTCACCTGGAGTTGACACCTGAGTTCTGGCCTCTAATCTACCTCTAACTAAACGAGTGACCTTGGACAAGTCCTTACTCTCCCTCAGTTCTCTCTTTGCCAAATGGAGTAGATTAGTGTTATTTTTAAAAGCTCCTTTCCAGGCTTAACATCAGGCCTGAGAGAGAAAATAGAAGCGAACAAACAACAAATCCCGTTGGGGGCGGGGGGGGGGGGAGGCAATTTAAGAAAATACTTTAAAGATAAAATTGCAATATACTCACTAATTCAAATTGTTCTGAAATTCTACTTTTTAAAAATGAGTAAAATGAAATTCATTTAGACTTTTTAAGCAGCCTGTAAATTTACCTGAAAATCAGGTTTAGAAACAGGGGCTCTGTGACCTATATACTACTTTACACTAGTGTGTCCTTAGACCAGATTTTTAGAAGGCATTTAACCCATAGAGATAACGCGGGCCCTTTCTCAAAATACAGCTCCAAGGAGTGCTCTGAAAGCGAGCAAATTTCACGTTCATCATCCTAAATTCACGAAACAAAGGGGAAGATGCTCCATTTCCTTCATGAAAGGATCACGGGCAAGAAAAACAGCGACACTGGAAAAACTAAAACACGACGACAGAGAAGCCTCCTTCACTCACGTCAGGTTTTAGAACAAGTTCGGGTCCCACTGGTCCCCCAACCCTACTCATGCCCCACGCCAAGCACAGGCCTCGCTCAGGAAAGCCCAACAGGGCCTTCTCCAAAAACCACTGAGTCATGCAGAACAGCAGCTCCGCAGAACAGGCCGGCCCTTCATTCTGCCGCCCCTGCGTGGATCCCCGGCCCTGAACGGCTCCCGAGGAGGTGGTGGAGAGCTGGGGGAGTGCGGCGAGCTGGGGCACGGGGTGCGGCCGCCGCCACTGCTTCTTTGTTTCTACCGGATGGGCTGCCCACGCAGGGCGCAGCAGCCCAGGGCAGCCGGGACAGACGCGAGGGAAGCCCGGGGCCCGAAGCCCCAGAGGCCGCACGCCGGGTATTGTTCCCCTGACTGCGTGTGCGACCGAGCCGGAGGCGCAGGGAGCCGGGCCTCGCGGGCCACGACGACAGAATAACGCCTCCGTCTTTGTGCTTCCTGAGCTGGCGGGCTGGCTCCCCTCCCCCGGACGCCGCCATCCGCGGCCCGCTCGAGCTTCGCCGGAGTTCTGGGTGATCAGGTCGCCCCACTCCTACCACCCCAACCCGGCACGAGTGAGTAGCTAGGCACTCCCCCGAGCTCCCCACCACTCACCCTGCGTGGGCAGGATGCAGGAACCAGGCTAGCGCGCCGCAGGGCCCGGCCGAGGCTTCTGGGATGGATGAGCCGGACGCTCTGGAGCCACCGCCGCGGGCGGGGAGCAGGTAAGAGCCTGAGGCGGGGGTGGCGCTACTGCCGCCGCGGGGTCCTTCTTTGTTCCTGCAGCAGCACAGAGCGTGGCCTGGACACGCCGGAGCTCGGGAAGTGGGAGGAGGGAAGCGGAGGTGGGTGGGTGGGTGGGGGGGGAACAGAAGAGGAGGCGGAGGGAGGACCGGAGGCCGCCGCGGCTAACGCTGCTCGCAGCGCTCGCCCGTCGTCGCCTCAAGCCTCCACCGCGGCGAGTAGGGCCGCGTCCGAGGGCGAACGGGGCGCGCGCAGCGAGGACTGGGTGCCGCGAGGTCGCTGTTTGTCGCTTCTGCCACGGCCGATGAGGCTGCGTGACTGCCGGGAGCGAACGAGCCCCAAGCCGATAAGCAAACAAGTCGGTGCTCCAGCCGGCTGACGCTTCCTCTCTGCTGGGTGCTCGGACAGTGAGAGAAACAGCGAGGGAGGAGGCGGGGTCTGTGCGTCAGTGAAAACCCCCACGGCGGCGGTGTGAGCGTCGTGACGTCACTCGCCCGACGCCCCGCCTCCAGTCACCAGGTCTGGGAGGCGGGACGTAGCGTGATCGAGCTGCCTTAGCGCGGAGCCAAGTCAATGGCCCGGTTCCTGCCCCAGGGTGGAGCTGGAAGGAGCGAGTCCTGCGTAGGATGCGTTTCTATTTTTAATCCGCTTGTCGGCCCTCTGCCTCCCTCATTCCGATTTTCTCATTCAAGCCCGCTTTTCTCCATCTGAGTTCTCACGCTTCGTCTGGATTCTTTTCCTTCTTACTCTCCCAACCACCCCTCCTTCACCCCTCAAGAATTACAAGTATTCGCCTGGAGAAGAGGAAAAAGAACTGCTTTATAGCTTCTGGGTCTTTTCTCCTGTGTATGAATTCTTCCACCCCCTTTCGTTCTGCCTGAGCATTGCCCTGAAGCCGCCGGGAAGGAGCTGGGCAGGCGGCGCTCGCTGAAGGTCACGGGTGGTGCTTGGAAACTCTCCGCCGTCTAGCTGCCAGTCATCGGCCCGGCATCGCTGTTCTGAACAAACTGGCCAGCCTGTAAAATCCCTGGAAATTGAGTATTCCAGCAAAGCGTCGTGAACTGGGAAAGCACCGAATGTTCTACTCAAGAACTGGAGTTAATGGACAAACAAGCTAAACCTGATGCAGAGATCATAAAGGAAACATTGCAGAAGGAAGTTCAAAAGGGAAGGCAGGCAATTCAGAAATGAGGCACAGGGCCCGACTAGTTTGTAAGGGCGATTCAAAATACCGAGAACCTTTTTGGAAGCACCATCAACAAAAACAAGTACCTAAATATAACAAATAAGAAATTGAATTAAAAAAACAAACCACACCACCACCAACAACAAAATACTTCCAGATAACCTTTCCAAGTGACTTGTTCAACTCAAAAGAACAAAATTACTAAGACAAATTATGCAGTTTTCTAGTAAACAATAACCCAATGAATAAATGGAAAAGATATTTAGGGTTTATATTAGCCACCATTAAGAATGGAGTGAGAGGTCCCTTTAGTGTTTCCCAAACTTGCTAATCAGAAAAGTCACCTGGGGTGATAATTTAAAAGACCCATTGGCCTTTCCCCTGGAGATAGTGTTTGTTGGTCTGAGGTGGAGTTCAGGAATCTGTAGTTTAAGTTATGCTCTAGGTGATTCTTAATAATTTTATGTATTTGGGAGACCTTGTCTTTGTGCTCTATGCCAAAATTTCCAAATCAAACAGTTTCCTGCTACAGTAAGCAGAATACCTACAACTATTGTTGTGGTCAATTCATGTATTATACATGTTTAATTTCAGTCACTGGTCCCAGGACTATTGGAATTTATTTCCTTAATGAGTAGACAAATTAGTAAAGACTAGCAGCTACAATTTGCAGACCATTTTTGTGCTAAGTATTTTCCACTTAGGGTCTTATTTAATCCTCACAGCAATTCACTGAGATAGGTACTATTATATCCATTTTTACAGGTAAGGGAAAAATGACTAAAAAAGATAAATGCTTGAGGCACTGAAGGACAAGAAAGCTATGGAAAAAAAACTCAAGAGTAATAAGGCAAACTGTGTAATAATGTATTATGTTATGAAGCATCTTCTGATAATTCATCTTCTCTAGCAACCACTTACAATTTTCTTGATTAGACTGTTGAAACCGAGAATGTACCTGGCATTTAACCTAGTTTAGCACTCACTATTCCCTTCCAGCAACTACCCTAGTTATTCTCAAAGTGTGATCCCCAGATTAGCAACATCAGCATCACCTGGGCACTTGTTAGAAATACAGATTCTCAGGTCCCCACACCAGAACTATGAAATCACAAACTCTGGGGGGTTGGTCCAGTTATCTTTGTTTTAACAATTGATCTTACCCTTCCTTGTTTTCATGGATCTATCTTACTGGCATGTTGGGGAGAAATCTTATTTTTGATGAATGCTATGTTTGAGAACCATTGAGTTACCCCTACCATGCCATAAGGCACTCTCGCTTTCAAATACTCACACCATGTAAAGTGAAAAGGTTAAAAAAATAAAAAAGCAATTTTCTCATATTACGGGTGTAACATTATGGGATATGCATCTATGGAGTTTTTTGTTTTCGTTTTCGGTGTTCTAAATTTTCAGTTGGATTCTAAACCCAAACTATAAAACACAAAACATATGATAGGATGCTTTTAATAAAGTATGCAAAAGGGCTGTCACTCTGTGGTCATCAGAGAAGGTTGAAACCAGCCTCCATAAAACAGATAACAGGGAAAGTGGGGAGTGCTTGAATGTAGTGTTCTCAATTGTTCAAAAACACCATTCATAGAATTTCATTATTTGGATGAAAAAGGGGTTCTATGGAAAGTAAAACCGGAGTTCCCTGGTGGTGTAGTGGCTTAAGGCTTCGGCGTTGGCACTGTCAGCGCTGCGACCTGGGTTCGATTCCCAGTCAGGGAGCTACCCACATACCAAAAAGCAAAAAAAAAAAAAAAAAAAAAAAAAAAAAAAAAAAAAAAAAAAAAAAAAAAAAAAAAAAAAAAAAAAAAAAAAATTAAAACCACAGGGTAGTCTGATCAGAAATTCTTAACTGGGCAGATCATGGTAGGTGGTTCTGTGCTAGGCACATGACTTTTTTTAATAAAAGGTTTATCTTTCCCTCAAACAAGCCCTGTCCATTGTTTTTCTGCATCTATCTAGATGAACACGTCTTTGAAGTAAGTCTAATCATCTTCAAGAGAGCACATAACCTTGTCAACTACTCAGTTGTCCAATCCCCATCTTGCTTTCTCCCACCTTCATTCAATCCTTATGTTGCCTCTTTAATTTCAAATGTGTAAAAGAAACTGCAAAACTATCATTTTCTGAAGCATTTGAGATCTTACGTTGTCAGTTTGGCTCAAATAAAATCTTATACAATGTTTTTTCCAGGTTTGGATCTTCTTCTGTCTGTAGTTACCTGGTACATACCAAGTAGCTGATACTGACACTTCTAAGTACTCCTTGAAAATAATGATAACTCAATTCTTCTTTATTCTTTTTTTCTGTAAAAATGTGATGCACACTGAATGATATTCTAGGCACCCACTGGTTGCTGCAGTATATGTGGTGGGAACATTGATCTTACCCTTGTTTCCATGGATGTACCTTACTGGCATGTTTGGAAGAAAGATGTTAACAATATTCTCATACAAATATATAATTGTGAACTGGTAGATATTTTGAATGAAAAGCACAGATGCTATGGGAGCATGTAACTAATGACTATGACCCAGGTCTGAGGTCCATCACCAATCATCCCCAGTGCCTGTGGGGCCAGGCTTGCTTCTTTAAAGTAGTTAACTGTAGTGAACTGCCAAGTCCTTTGAGAAAGATGGAACAGTTTATATTCTGCTTAAGCATTCAGGTAAAGTCATTGCAGGCCCACTTACATTTGTAATCCAGGGATGGGCCACAAAGGGGATTAATGATTGGAGAAGAACAAATATAGTTAAATTTCTTAGAAAATAGTAAAGCACATCCCTGAAAAATAGCAATAAAAGTTATTCGTCCACTGTAAAGTATAGAAGACCTGGAATTATTTTAATTTGGCATTTAACTTTCCATTATAGAGACAAGAATTGCTTCTATGGCATTATTGTAATCCCCTGTCATGGGTAACTTTATTTTCTCTGTGTGCTTGCGTAGATCTATGTGAAGCACAAAGTCTTTGTGGGGTTTTAAAAACTGTTGGGGGCCATTTGATGCTTACATAGTGCCCTGCCTCCATTTCCTTCTTCAGTGTCTTCCCAAAGATCGAGGTAAAGAGACTCAACTGTATTTTCATTATTTCCAAAATGACTGAAAGGATTATACTATTGTATTTAGAGGAAATCAACTAATTAAAATATTAAGAGCATAACTTACCATTATTTAATTATTTTTCCTTTTAAATAATTAATATTTAAATAATAATTAAAATGGAATCTTGGAAGGGACTGCGACATGGGCACGAGGGCGTCCTGTGGCAATTGAAGGATGGTGTCTGATGCCAAAGTGGCGATTCCCTGGTGGCATGAAACACCAGAGACAAACGAATCACGCTATCAAATAATGTTGGAAGACTAACCCATGGTCAAAGACAGAAAAAGTTTGCATGTTAAGCAAGATCACTCTGCCTGGTATTTGGAAGACTGGATCAAAATGGGAGACTAAAGGCTGTTGAAGTTATTCAGCTTCCCCAACGAACTGCAGGAAGCGGAGAGACCACGGATGGCTGCACCTGCCTCCAAACACTGCTGGAAACCAGAGATATGGTTTAAAGACCTTCCCTCTCTCCCAAAACTTGCCCCCCTGCCAGAACCACCTAGTGTCTCTACAGGAAGACACCACAAAAATACAAATCAGAGAAATAAAGTGATCTCCTGGACTCTGCTGGAAATAAAGCCCTATGCCAGGGAAGAAGAACACAACAGGCAATATGAATACCTTAGGATTTAAAGCCTTTCAGAAAGATGAAAAATCTCCAGAAAAATCTTACAGATCTAGAAATTTATGAACTAACTGACAGAGAATATAAAATAGCTGTTCTAAAGACTCTCAGAGAAATGAAAACATACAGTAAAAAAATCTTAGCTCTGGTTAAGGATATCAGAAAGAACATCTGTGAACAAAAGGAACAGTTTGACAAAGAAATTCAAACTGTAAGGAAGAACGAGATAAATAATACAATAAAAGAAGTAAGAAATGAAATAACTGCCATAGAAAATAGGGCCAACCATATGGAGGAAAGAATTAGTGATATTGAAGATCGGAACATGGAAACATCTGAGAAAGAGGAAGAGAGGGACTGTAGAACCAAAAGGATTGAAAGAACTCTGCAAGAACTATCTGACTCCATGAGATAAAACAACATCAGGATAATAGGAGTAGAAGAAGAAGCAGAGCACTATACAGAGAACATACTCAAACAAATAGTAGACAAGAAATTTCCAAACCTATGGAAAGATCTGGAACACCAAATTCAAGAAGAAAATAGGTCCCCTGGATACCTGGACCCTAGCAGATCTTCTCCAAGACACATAATCCTGAAGATGTCAAAAATCAAAGACAAAGAGACAATTCTCAAGGCAGCTAGGGAAAAAAGAATTATAACCTTTAGAGGAAAACCCATCAGGCCGGCATCAGACTTCCCAGCAGAAACTCTGCAAGCCAGGAGGGAGTGGAATCAAATATTCAAAATATTAAAAGAGAGAAACTTCCAACCAAGAATAAATTATCCAGCAAAATTACCCTTCAGATATGAAGGTGGAATAAAGACCTTCTCAGACACACAGAAGCTGAGGGAATTTGCCAGCACAAGGCTGGCACTTCAAGAAATACTGAAGGAGGCTCTTCGACCTGAAACAAAACATCAGGACAAATGGAATAGAGCTGGGACAATAAGAAAGAAACAAAAATGAAACAAAACAACAACCAAAAAGTAATGGCCACAGGAAATCCTCACATATAGATCATCGCTCTAAATGTTAATGGACTGAACTCACCAAAAAAAAAAGACACAGAATAGCAAACTGGATTAAAAAACCCCATCCATATACTGTCTCCAGGAGACACACCTCAGCCATGAGGACAAATACAGACTCAGTGAAAGGATGGGATACAATACTCCAAGCAAATGGTAACCAGAGAAAAGCAGCAGTTGCCATACTAATATCTGATGAAACAAACTTCAGGTTAAAAACCCTTTAAGACTCACTTTTTTGGAAAAACTCTTTGACCTTTATCTTCCTCCCCAAGTTAAGTGACACTCTTCCACCAGCTGGGCTCCTATAGCCCTTTGCATGTAACCCTATCACAAGAAGAATCATTTTATACTGTGACTGTCTGTTTACATATCAATCTCTGTCACTGTCCCTAGAAACGAACTCCTTGAGGGTTGTGATATTGTATATTTCTTTTTTTTTTTTTTTTCTTTACGTGAGTGGTTCCCTGGCCGGGAATCGAACCCAGGCCGCAGCGTTGACAGCGCTGAATCCTTAAGCCACTACACCACCAGGGGACTCCTGTATATTTCTTTTGTATCCTCACCCCTAGCATGATAACTGGTTTATGATAGATCCTTAGTAAATGTTACTGATAATTGACAAAAGAAAAAAACAAACACATTTTTAAAAAGCTGTTTGATTATTATTATTGTTTTCACGAAGTTCAAAAGCTCCTGGAAAACCTTCTCTCCATGTTTATGCTTCTAGTCGGCCTTTGTTGAACTTTTAAGGAGAAGTGGGGAGGTACAATAGAATACCTAGTACACTTGTAATTAGAACTCAGTTTGGGTCTTAATTTTGCTACTTATTATGTACATGTTTGTCTAGCCTCTTTACAATAAAATTTATTCATCTACAAAAAAAAAAAGTCAGTGAATCCAATAATAGGTTGTTTTTAAACCCAAATCAATAAGTGGATGCCTGAAATTTTCCCCCAAAGAATTGATAAAGGAAGTAGCAATTTAATTATTGTGGAAACCTTTTGGTAATTTTAAAGCCATACTTGTTTTCAATGAAAACAACTTGATTAAAGAATCTTCAATAAATGGCATGGATATTTTATTTGATTAGGGAAGACTTTGAGAGAAAATCTAGATACTGTGAACATAGCCATAAACGATGTTTAAGACTATTTAAATGACCAAAAACCTTTATTGTTAAGATGAAGGAAATTGGCGAATAAATATGTATATATATTTTGCTGTTGATACCACCTTTTAAGACACAATGTAGTTTGTTTTCAGGAATTTTAAGAAATCTTTGTGACTGAACAAACTAGATGTAAATGATAAGCATGTATTCGGAATCTCAGCAATTAGCTCTGGGATTGACTCCGAAACACCACTTTGAAGAGTATCATAACTTAGGCTCCTGGTTTGTGAATAGGCTATAAAGAGGAACGACATCTGTGATTAGCCAAGAGCCTGGTAACTGAAGTCCATTGCTTTTTTGCATCAACAGGAGGATGGTCCATATCCCCCACCTTTCCCAAGAACAGCTTTGTTAGCTGTTGTCTGCGAAGACCTAAGACTACCTGCCTGGTGCAGTGGTTCTGACAGAAAGAGGTGCTGATAGCCCAGAGGCACTGTGGCTTCTGTTCGCGTCCAGTTCCTTCCTTTCAAAAAGACTTCCCTTCCCCCACCCTTTTCTGGCTAAGAAGTTAAGAAGCAGCCTTTTTCAGCAGCAGCCTTCAGAAGGACAGGATACAGTAAGGGATTCCTGCAATAAGAGTTACATTCAACTCCATGACTTCATGAGCCCTGGCAATTATAAGACCCCATGATTTCTTTGAGCGCCTATTTGAATGAGTGAATTTCTGCTTATTTAATGTTTCAAAATGTTTTGTTCTTTTATAATCACTTGACCTTATAGTTAAGTAGAATTTTTAAAGAGGGTAAAAAGCTAGAAATTCATAACAAATTTGTTTTAAAAATGAAAACCAACAGCAATGCAGAGGCATAATGATTAAAGGAGCAGTGTAAGTTTCATACAAATACTACTTAGTATTTATTTTGTGGTTTGTGCTTTGATATGCCTGATTTCTAATCTTTATAATAATCCTTTGAGGTAGTGATGGTTATGCTCTTTGACATGGATACAACTGAATCATAAGGACACAAATAATGTATCTAAAATTATATAGTTGGTATTGAAGAGTGAAATCAAACACAGGTCAGTCTCTGAAATTCGAGTTCTTCCCAATGCAGCAAATGCCTGTCCTAAACTAGTTATAATTACAAAATTTTAGCCTTGGAATGAAACCTAGAGGTTCTCCTTGAACTGTCCACCCAGCATGGAAGTCCTCTAGATAGCATCCTCAGCATTCAGGTTCTGTGCTATACCACTAGTACTGTGAAAGAATGCATTCCCAAGTTTATTCATTCCAACCTCCCTAAAATCATGGTATATTTCATTTAGATTATTATCATTATCTAGATTGCAAAGACCTTATAAAAATGTAACATTGGTGTTCCATTTGACTATATTTTGTGGCTATTAAGATGCTGGTTAATTTTGGTTAAAAATAGCTAACAAATTTTATTTTTTAAGAACTTACTGCTAAATCACATTCATCTGTGTGTCAGTTTGTTTTGACTTGCAGTTAGGTATAATTTGGTGGACTCTTTACTATGGTCAACTCTCATTATCATTGGGTGGATATATGTCATATGCCTCATCTGTAGTAATCTGGATACTTTGCCACTTACAGCAGAATTGTTTTTCTATTTTGGAAAGATGTTGGGGCTGAGGGAGATGGAGAAAGGCAAAAACAATAACAAAAGAATTTTGGAGTAGAAGTCTATTCTATAGTTGTTTTATTCGGCTATTTCTAAAATTTTAAAATATTAATATTATATGAATATATTCTTTGTATAAATTTCAAGCCAATACATAATTTTAACCTGAAAGTGAGTCTCCTGTTCAAGTTACCTCCATCCCATTCTTCTCTTCCCAAAGATAATCCTTAGGTACTTATGTGTCTATCCTTTCAAACTTTGTTTTTGTTTTTTATTCTTGTACTTATACATTTTAGAGAGAGGCATCTTTGTGATTTGTTTGTTTACATGCATGAAATTGTGCTATATATATTCTGCAACAGTATGCCGTGGGGAAAACATAACTGGAGCAGGTGGGTGGCAGCCCTGTCTCACGCTCTTTAAGGATTATCGTAGGACCTTCCTTGTGAACTACTGGTAGTGAATATCTTTTCATAAACTGAGCTGTATAAATGGTAAGGTCAAGGTTGCTGATTTCCCCTCCTAACAGAGTCACTAAGGTACCCCCTGTGAGTTAGGAAACCATAAAAAGAAGAAAAGCCCTACCACTTTGGTTGCACTCTAGTATATCAGAACACAAAGGATGCTAAAGAGTGATCAATCACACAAACTTCCTGACAGCAAAAGTTTTTTTTTTTGACTGTTAATGCCAAGCAGTTCAAGTGCAATGTCCTGCTTTTACCCATAATAAGCCTATATATCAATAATATCCTACTTTTTTTTTTTTTCAATTGCGTCAACAGTCCAAGCTACTGCACTATTTATGGTGCACAGATCTAGGACTTTTTCTGTTTGTTTTTTTGGTGTGTGGTCTGGAATTAACCTCATTACAACAAAGGTGAAATGTCCCTTTAAGAAAAAATTTAAAGGGGAAGGCCTGAGGGAGCCCTACCTTGTCATGCACCATCAATAAAGTTCACTGTACCCCCCCCACACACACACACACAAAATAAAGAAAAAAGAAAAAACTTAAAAAGCAAAGATTACAATTTTTTTTTTTTGTGAACAGTCTGACAATCTTGATATACTTAGTGTTGCAAATAGAACAACTTTTTTGTTTGTGTTTAACTCAGTCACAAATTGCAAAGGGGATCAGAAAACCAGAATCCAGTCATATTTCTTGACAGATGGTGGGTGCCAAGAGAGGGATGATGAGACCATGCCATCCTTACCAAAAACAAACAAAAACAAAAACAAAAATGAAGTCACAGGACATAGGCCTATTTGGTAAGATTTTCTAAAACCTGCCATAAAAATGATCTCATTTGAAAAATTGCTCTACCTAAGAAATTATGCTAAAAATACCTGCTCCCAGAAATACAAATAACAGTCAACCAATTTTCACCTCACAATACCAGTTTATCTCCTCAAATGTGCTTAACATGACCCTAAGGGGCTGACTGAGTGACATTGTTGCCCAAAACTACACTTGACGGACATGCTGTTAGGCTCAGGGCTACAGTGCAAGGCCACTCATTTTGCAACAATATGTTTCTTTTGTGATTTACAACAAAAGTGATTTTTATGTGCCAGGGGATCTAATTTATTAACTGAGTTCATCCTTTACCAGCCATGATTTTCCTTGGAACACACCATAGTATGTAATCTGTGCAATAAGAACATCAGTAACTGGCTTTGGGGATGTGGCAAGAGATGTGGCCTTGAAAACACTGGGGGCACTTTGTCCCCATGGCAGGAGTCACTAGGGAGGGAGACTGTGCTTTCCATAGAGACGGGATGTTCTGAACTCTAATCAGACAAATACATTACACAATTTGCTACTTCAGACTTTCTGAGGGAAGAACCAAGAAATTATATATACTCTTTTATGTGATCTTTTCACTAAAACAATGGACTTTCTGATTCTCTCCAACATATATTGATGAAACATATACTCCATAACTCGAACCTGACTTCCACAGAGCAAAACTGAGGATCGTCTGGCATCTTTCCCAGAGGAACTGATGTCTTCCTGACCTCATCGACTGCTTCACTCTTCATCACTTGGTTCCTGCCACTCTGGATTTCTTGCTCCTCCTCAAACATGCTGAGCTCTCTCTCGGTTCAGCACCTTTCCTGTTTCTTCCACCTGAACAGCTCTTGTTCCAGATACCTCACTTTATTGACATCCTGACTAAAAGTCACCCTCACAAGGGAGGGCTTCCCTGACCCACCACGTATAAGAATGTGTGTGCCCGCAAGCATAGGCATGCACGTGTGCACAGCCACCCACGTACCCAGCCCACACACGTACTTCTCCTCATACCCATTTTCTTATCACATCAAACATAGTATGTACTTTTATTTATGTCTTTATTAAAGTGTCTTTCCCCACTATCATGTAAGCTCCAAGAAAGCAGAAAATTAGTTTCTTTTGTTTACTGCTATATTCCTGGTCCTCGGAAGCGTGCCTAGTCCCTCGAAGATATTCAGTGAATAATTGTGGAAAGGTTGGTCTAACTCTGTATTTTTATGCTCCAGCAGCCTAAAGATCATGAATCAAGTTGTGAGTTACCTCAGAAATCTTCAAGGTCAATAGTTTTATTATGTGTCCAACAGGAGACTTAGGGCAGAAGAGAGAGTAAATTATATCTCAATTTCTTCCCACCTCTTTTCCTTTTGTCTCCTTCAACTTCAACGACTTGGCTTTTAGTATTTTTATATAGTGGGCTTCCACAATATAAAGATGAGGTTTCCTATGCTAAAGTACAACAAACAAACAAAACCAGAAAACAGATAAAAGAAAACTACTTTTTGAGGGAACTAGGAACCCAGAAGAAGGGTCTGAACTAGGTGAATGGATCAGCCCTGGAGTGTTACAAAGGCTCAACTTACTTCAAGATAGAAACTGGAGGGGTCCATGAAGGAAAAATAGAATTTAATGTATTGACTATTTCAGAAAATAACCTTTAAAGGTAATACGATGTTAGAAAATTTTCCTCTTAATCATTTATATTTCAATGTTAGAGAAGTCGAATCAGATACAAGTTTTCATTAACCTATGCGAGATCTTTCCTGAAAAATCCTTATTTTGAGAGATCAAATTTGTATCATTGGCAGAGAAGTTATTAAAAAAAACAACAGGGGTTCCCTGGTGGTGTAGTGGCTAGGCTTTGGTGCTCTCAACACCGTGGCCTGGGTTTGATTCCCAGGCAGGGAACTACCAAAAAAAATAATAATAATTAAAAACAAACAAACAACAACAACAACAAAAAGCAACAGCACCTGAGACTTAAACAATAAAAAAGTTTTTGGATTCTCACCAGTTGTCCACTGTTGACTGTTGAAATGAACAGCTGTAAACTCTGTGCTCAGTTTTCAACAGCCCACACGTTCTTGCAGGAGTTCTACAGTTGTCATTTAAACAAACATATCTTTGTCGTGTTGGGAGAGGGATCTAATTTCATACTGTTGGAGTGTTGTGATCCTGGGTCTGTGCTAAGCAATTGGGAGCATTTAGTACATACAGTTCAGAACATTGTGGGGACTGAGGTTCTCCCTGTCCTTAGCAGTGTCAGTGCCCAGCTGAGAGGAATGAATGTATCAGTCACCTATGGGGGTGGTCAAGAAATGCTTAGAATGAAGGGGAAGAGGGTAAAAAAGAAAACAACTATTATTTCTCCTTTTCAATATATTCACCCTTAACCCTAATATACTTTTCAGACCTTTTAATAAGTTTATTTATACCTTTGAAAAAAAATGTTTTGTTTTTGTCCTCAAATTGCAGCTTTAACCTCTTTGTTGTCTGTACCTTTCTTCCCTCAAAGCTGTTCTTTCATATTTGGGAACAAATAATAATCAGACAGAGCTAGGTCAGGATGTTAGGAAGGGTGGTTTAATGTTTGGGAGCCACAGTCGTGAAGAATAGCCAACACAACATTGCTCTTGTGCACGGGTGTGTTGTCGTGCAGAAGCAGCCCCCCTTTGGTCCATTTTCCTCTTCTTTTCTCTTTCACAGATTCTTTTAACTCCTTCAGCAGACAGGAGTAATCCTCTCCAGTTATTGTGACACCCTTATCTTTGTAATCGATCAGCAGGATAATCTCTGTTCCCAGAAAATGGGAGCCAAGGTATTTCCAGCCAGTTGCCACCCCTGGAACTTCTTAGGAGGTGGCGTGCCCTTTTCATGCCACTGTATGGACTCCTGCTCTGACTCAGGCTCACCATGATGAACCCAAGTTTCATCTCCAGTGAACATCTGGTTTAAACTTTCATCTGTGTGGTCTTTGGGGACGTCCAAAAATTGTCATGAACATTCGACATGCTGTGGTTTTTAAAGTGAGCAGCCCAAGTTTTTCACCATTCCCAGAACAAAGCCTTCTTTTTCCATATCTGTAACATTTGTGAACACATGTCCTTTTTCTTGGAATGCCCTTTCACTTAACTTAGCCAACTCAGTTTTTAATGCTCAATTCAAATACTGTTTCTTATTAGTCTGCTATCAGGCTTGTGTCACTTGTTATAACCAATATTATATTGTGGATATATGGGTACGTGCATGAATTCCCCTGAAATAGGAAGCTTTCTGAGTGAGTGAAAATACTAGTGCTAATTAATGTTTTTTAATTCTTTAAAGTTCTTTGAATATTATTGTCATTCAATGCGTATTTGCTGAAAGAGAGGATAAATGAATCAACCAGAATTAAAAACTTGTTTTATATATCTTTTTTAGATTCTATGCCTATATTTATAGTCATTTTCAATGGGTATGTTTATGTTTGGTGTAACGCTTGGAGAATTCAAGTGATTTTTGTATGATTTTGTTTTCCTTATTTGGGAAAAGATGGTCGCAGTGATGTACCCCCCCATCCACCCACAAGGATTCTGCTGAGTTCTGCATAAAACCTGCCTTAGAAAATGAAGTCACTTGGAGAATGTATTTTGTTTTCTATTTTGCAGTGTATAAACTTCGATCATGTCTCTATTTGTTTTCAATCTCACAACAAGCGTGAGACACGTTATCATTCTGCTTATATAGATGAGAAACCTGTGACTCAGAAAAGTTAAGCATCTCAAAGTTATGGAGACAACAAGGTAGAACCAGGCCTCAAACCCAGGTCTTCTGATGGCAAAGTTAGTACTCTGTTTTCTATACAATAGCTGTTGCCATCTAGACAGTGACAAGAGTATATACTTCATTTTATGTGTTTCTCTTTAGAGAGGGACAACTTTGAAAATATATTTTTAAAAATTTGTTTAGGTTAATTTTTCATTTTAATATATCATAATTTGATACTTTGTAGTATACGTAAAGGAAGAAGTGTCATATAAAGCTATATGAGTATACTTCTAAGATGTTCTTGTCCCAGATTGGGTAACTTAGGCTCAGGGAATACTTTCATTGTTAAGTATCATGCCACCGACATAGTCACAGGAAACATACTGTGCCAAAAAAAAAAGAAAAGAAAAAGAAAAATCCACCTGTTTTTAAAAACCTTTCAAAATCATAAAGGTAGCTTCCAGTTCAAGATGTCAAGGTGAGCACACTTATTTAAATTAGCATCTCACAAGACTAGTTACAATGAAATTAAAAGAATAAGAAAAAATACACCCCACAAAAATGGAGAGAATTGTAGGTCATCATGAGCAGGTGAGAAGAAGAAAAGCAGATGCTTAACAAGGTTTATAAGTGGAGCAGAGAGGAGCAAAAGGTAGAAACAGCATTCCAGAATGTGAGAGAAGGGAACTGCAAGAGTAGAAGTCACCAAGTTGCCCTGCAGAAAATCTTTGGACTCAGCAGTGGAGCATCCATCCAAGGCATCCAATAGCCAACTAGTAGGAGTTCTAGAATGACAAAACATTCATGAAAAGAAAATTATTAAAGAAATAACATATCCAGAGCTAAACGGAGATCTTCAAATTCAAGGGTCCATAAGATAAATGTAAAAAGGCCCAAATTTAGGGATATCATGAAATCTCAGAACACTGAAGGTTTAAAGTGAGAATTTACTTCCATACACATTTACTCAAGGATGTGCTCCAGTAAAAAGAGAGTGAAAACTAAGGAAGAGAAAGATATGGGAATTTAATTCATAGTAAAGAATTTAACCTTTCCCCACAAGAAGTCCAGCCTTTGTTTCAACTTCTGGGACATATTTTCTTAAGCTTCTGGAAGGTTATGCCTGAAAGGGGTGTCTTTGCCTGGGGGCTTTGGGCCAACTGAATAGAAAAAGTGTGATTCAGGGTGGGGTCTTTGGGTCACATTTGAGGGGCTGGAAATTAAAATTAGCCAAAATTAGACAAACAATCATGCCTACCTAATGGAGCCTCAATAAAAATTCTGAACACCAATGCTCTAATGAGCTTCCTTGGTTGGCAAAAGTCTGTGCTTTTTGTCACATATCAATGCTAGAAAAGCAATGTGTCCTAGCTCTCTGGAGAGAGGACAATGGAAGCTCTGAACAGGGTACTTCCTTAGACTCTGCTCTGTGTACTGCCTTCCGTGGCTGACTTCAGTCTGTAGTCTTTCTCTGCAATAAATCTTGACCATGAATATAATAGCTTTCAGTGAGTTCTTTGAGTCCTTTTGGCAAATTATCAAACCTGAGCATGGTTTAGAATCCCTTCAACTTGCAGTTGATGTCACAGTGAGAGTGAGAGTAACCCTTTCTGAACTGTGTTCCCTCTCACTTTGCGTGCAACTAGTCCACCACTTCTCAGGGATACCAAACAGAAGTTGTTTAGGGGAATAATGAAGCAGCATCCAAGGATGACAATTTGCAGTTGGCGAAGGGAGGAAATTGGTCTAATTTAGAAGGGAGATCAATAGGTTTACAGAAAAATAGGTATTTTCAAGGGAAAAAAATGCATTCTATTTCAGATAATAGCTACTGTTAATGAGAAGTTGCAAGATATAAGGATGGAGTGGAAAAAGCCTATGAGTTTTAATGAGGTAAAAAGAATAACTAGAAACTATAGGTAAATTAAAATACTTTAACAGAATGAGACATTCCAGATATGAAATAATTTACCAACAGCAATTGGTAATATATAAGAGAGGAGTCTCTATTTAACCTTGGCACTAGTGTATTTTCCTTTGAGTGGTACAAGGATTGTGACATCAGTAATTATTAGCACTCTCTGGCTCTGTGATGAATAAATAATATGAATAGTCATAATAATGTAAAATTTGTTTATTCATCATCAGCTTTCAAAATAAACCTATGCACAAAGCATAGAGGGGTTAATCATGACTAAGAACAACATAAACACTCTGTGCTTTGATGATGTTAAAGCAAAGCTCTAGCTGACAGACACGGGGAGATGAAAGTTAGAGGAGAGAGAACGAATGGGAAGGGTACGAACACCTTCATTTTACAAAGTGAGGAGTCAAGAGAAGCTGTTGAAAATTGATGAAAAAATTAAATAGTGATAACAAAGATGACAGCAAAGCAGTGGGAAAAAAGGGTGTTCTATCTGGAAACAAACTAACAAATAAAAACCTTAACTCATATTATAAACAAAAATACCAATTCTAGGTAAACTGTAGACCCTTTAACTATGAAAGGCAAAATAGTAAGGCTTTAGAAGATAATAGAGGAAAATAGAGTCGTAATCTCAATATGAGGAAATGATTTTTAAACATATTGAAATTAAGAAGCACCAACATTAAAGGTAAGGATTGATGAATTTGATTATAGTAAAATTGAAAATATTAAAATAGTAAAAAGGCAAACCACAGATTTGGAGATATTTGAGACATATATAATCAACAAAGTACCTATATCCAGAATATATGAAGCACTCATACAGCTCAGTAAGGAAATACAATTCAATAGAAAAATGACCAAATAGACTCAACAGCAACTTTAAGACAGGGTATAGCGAATTGGTCAATGTACATAGGATAAGGTGCTCAATCTTGTTAATCATCACAGAAAAGTAAGTTAAAACTACAAAGAGATGCTGCTAACACCCATCAGAATAGCTGAAATTAAGAAGACTGAAAATAGTACAGACTGCTAAGGATGTGGACTGGAGCTTTCACACAACTGCTGGTGGGAATGGAAACTAGTTTAACCAATTTCAGATACCATTCCTCATGGCCTAGCTGTTTCTTTCTTAGATATATATATTCAGTGGAAATGTATGCCCATGTGAAAAAGGAGACAGATATAGAAAGTTTTTAGCAGCTTTATTCATAAACCTAAACCCTGGAACAACCTAAATGTCCATGGACAGGAAAATGGATTAATAAATCATGCTGTTGTTCTAAAATGGAATTCTATGTAGCAATGAAGATGAACTACAACTGAATGTGCAAACTGCTACAATCTAAATGAGTCTTACAAACATAATATTGAGCTGAAAAATCTGATGCAAAAGAATATATACTGCATGATTCCATTTACATAAAATTCAAAAACAGGCAAAATTATAGTGCTGAGTGATGCATTCTTAGATGGCAAAACTGTAAAGAAAAGCAAGGAAATGAATACCACGAAAGTCACGAGAGAATTACATTTAAGGAAAGGAAGTGACTTATGACTTAGAAAAGCAGGTATGGAGTGTAGGGGTCTTCTGGGGGCTGGCACTGCTCTGCTTGATCTGGTTAGCCAGTGCAGGAATGTGTGATGTATTTCACACACACACACACACGCACACAAACACACACATGAAATTAGTGTTGTAAAAAAATTATTTAAATTATAAAGATAACCTAAAGTTATCTTTAAACCTTTAGTTTCATTTTAATAAAGAAACTAAAAATAGTGCTATCATTGCTAAAAATTGAGATGTGTAGAGGAGTCACGTAATAAGCTAAATTCTCCTCTGCCGTCACAGGATGTTAATAAGAAATTCATCAAATTGATAGACATGTTATTTAGAAATAAGAACCAAAACAAAGTGTGAAAGTATTGTTTTCTGTTCTGTATTTTCCATTTTAAAATCATGTATATGTATTAATTTTATAATTTAAAAAAACCATCACTTTATATTTACATTATTGCATTTTAAAAATATCAATATTTTTAGAACAGTCAGATTATAAATAAATGTGTGGGAATAATTGACTTAATTTAAGGAATTTTAATTTCTAAGTATTTTGCATTGACCTATACATTTATTTTTAAAAATTTTATGCATTGAATAAAATAGTGTCAAAAATCTTTTCTTTGTGTAACTTTTCATATAATTTTTGAGAACGTTGAGAAGGATAGAAATAGAATCAAGGATTCTTTGTTTTCATAGCAAAATTTCACTGCTTTTACAGTTATTTAGAAGTGTGATAGAAGAGTTAAGTGTATAGTTGTAAGCTGACCTTTTATCTTTCCAGACATCATTGCATTTTAAGGCATTTGTATTAATAAATAACAATGTACAATGGTTTTCATTAATAATTATTACCATTATCACCAGTCAAAACAAATAAACAAAAGAACATCTCCACACATCTACAAAAGCCCAGCATTATGGATGCTCCTAAACACTACCCTAAGAAAACAATGTCTCATCACCCACCATTTTTGGAGGTATTGAGGTGTATTCAGGTGGAAGCATAGCTTTTAATATCAGATGTTCTCATTAGTTTTTCGCAGGACTTTTTAACAGTGACGACAAGACACTTATAGATCACTTTAATTATCAATGTAAGTGCATTCTGAGTTCACTGATAAATGGCACAAGAGGAAAGCTGCTTTTTAATTAGGGACGGTATCTAATTTTTTAATTCTTTGACTGCATTTACTTTTTTTACGTTAGTTTTTTTCTTTAAAAAGGCAAATTTAGCCTGAAAAAGGTATGTAAATTTTCTTTCCTAAAGTGCTTTATTTAAAAAAAAAAACTTCAATAAAAAATGATGTAAAATAAACAAATATTCTTCCACTATTTAAAGGAAAGAAATTTGAAAGTCAAGGCTCTTACGTGTTAAATTAATTTTTAAAAATATGATGGATTAAACTCTGAGACTCTTGGACAATTATAACATTTATGATGAAATTAGAAGTTTTTTAAAGGGAAAAAAGGTTTGCGTCCCAGCTCTTTTTGACTTTCTAGCTAACATAGAAAAATAAATATAATTGATTGTTCTTAGGAATCTGTTATCCCAAGGCAATTAAGAAACAAATAAACAATTCTTGTAAATCAAAGCGGTTTTCTTTTTATATTTTACTGTGTGCTTTCCAGTCACTTTTTAGGGAAGCAAGCTAAGACATCTGGATTCTTCTACCTTTATTCAGGGCGTACCCACGAAAATTTATACATACTTTAACAGCTGATAACTCACATACTGTTCTCTCCTTTTCAGGTTTAAATGATTTGTAATAATGGGTGAAGTCTGGTGAACATGGAATACCCTCTGTGTTCACCAGACCTCGTGCCACTATACTTTTTTTATGGGGATACAAAAAAGATAAAGTTTAGGGTATAAAATCGGCAACCGTCGACTAATTGAAGGCAGCCATTGAATGAGAGCGCGCACAAATAATGAAAGAAATGATTCTTGATATTTGTTGTTCCATTGCTTCGCGTTGCCAGCAGTGCTTGGACCAGAAAGGTCATCGGTTTGAAAGCAGCCATTGAAAAAAAAGTTATTCATTTCTGTAGATTCCTTTAAATTTTGAGAATAAACTATATGTTAACAAACAATGACTTTATAAACATTCAAAGCATGTTTACATTTTTGGGGGACACCCTGTAGATTTTTGAAATGTTTTGGTCTCATTTCAGTTGTAAACTGTATCTGATTGTAATGTTGCAGTACTGTTCAGTATTGACAATAAAAATAAGGACACACACCGCACTCATTTAGGATGTGGACAGGAGCCACCCAAATGCCCACTCTCAGTTCTGGCACGTCACCTTGCCTCTAGTTTTTTTGTCGTCTTTCAGCTTGGTAGGCTCACTTCTGTCCTTGTTCAAACTTTGAATCCACATTTCCAAAGAATGATCACATTAACTCACCTATGCAAAACACATGGATTAGCTCTTCTTTCTCTAAGAAGTTTACATTTCATGTATAGGATTTAGAAAATAACTAGTCATAGGCATAAAGGTCAACCACTCTGTTTTTAAAACAAGATTGACAAATAACCAGCTGCAGGCACTAAGGTCAACCTACAAGTGTGTACTCTAAAACAGTTCTGAGTCATCTGCTCTGTCTGTTTGGCACCCTTGTTTATAGCACATCTTGAGCCTTCTCATGTAGCAATTCTGACAGTGTGGATGTGTAAAGGACAACCTGATCTTGGTTGATAAAATGTGTATCTTATGTGTGGTGCAGGGATATTTTAGAAAGTCTTGAGCAGTTATTTAAAATGCTTCTGTGTGTGTGTACAGTCACTTCATGGGATATGTAATGGTTCATGTTCTAAGAGTGTATGTTTTTCTGTCTTAAAGAGCTGGCAGCCAGCCTGCCCTTTCAAAAATGGTAAATTTCTTGAGCTAATTTGCACATGCAGACTATGTTTTTACACCACAAAGCTGTAATTCTTTGTCCACACAGCAATGCCAATTATCTGTGATTATTCCTATTCAGTACATACATTTTAAAAATAACAAAAAAGGCAGATCTTTTTATTGGCCTGTTTTGCATATAAGCTTTTTAGGATAATCATGTATTAATATTACTTCTAAAGAAGAAATGAGTTATTTGAAGAGATGACCTGATTATCTTGAAAAAGAAAATAATATAGCTGCAATCCATTTTTTGAAAATGTGGCTTTTGAGCTGAAAAATCTTTGCTTTGAGTGCAGGTTGGAAGGTGAGAACTTTTGGATTAAATTCCAAAATCTAGAACAATAGGGTTTGAGCCAAATAATTTACTCTTTCTATATCTTAGTTTTCCAATCTCTTAAACAGGAATCAAAGCATTTACTTAACTCCTCACAGAAAAAATAAAGTTGGCAATTGATTCAGATACAAATCAATGCAAATGAATTTGTTCTGTTTGAAGGGCTAAGCCATGCACTGTTTTTCTGTGTGCTCCTTCCTTCTGGCACCAGTATCTGTACTCCCCTGTGGTCATCACCTTTCTCACTGACAAGCAAAATGCCCATCACTGTGATGAGAGTCTAGAGGGAAATTTTGTGACACGTGCAGCTAATTTAACCAGGAAACAGGCAAAATTAAGACATATTTTGTGAAAATTCCCTTTGGTATTTTCTGAACTATGAGAAGGAAGAATTTTCTCAGAGGGTAGAAACTCATACAAATGAGGATAGAATAGCCTGTTAGAAGGAATTGCAAATAGAGAAGGTGGAGAGGTGGTAGCATTCTCTTTTCTGAGGGTCTTTCAAACAGACAAATTAAGCAAAAAAAAAAAAAAATGTGTGGCTCCCAAATAGAAACAGGAGGATTGGTTTTGCCCCTTTATTAGAAGTCTTTTTAAGTTTACGGCATGCTGGCATGAGTTATTAGGTGTGCTGCCAATTAGTATCAACCTTTGTATTATTTGTCAAGAACTCAAAAGTGAATGAGAAACAGTTTTTGTTTTCAAGGTCTACTTAACTTCCATGGAAGAGAAATACATACACATAATTACAAAAGTGTGCAATAAGTGCTAGACTAGTAGCAAAAATATGTGCTGTGATCGCAAATTCTCCTGGGGTGGCTGGGACTGAAGAAGTACATCTGCAGTGACCTTGAAGACTGAATGGGAGTTAGACCAGGTAGGTCATTCTAGGCCGATGGCAGCATAAACAAAGACCTGGAGAAGTGGATGTTAGTGCTCTATGGGGATATTTTAGAGTGGAGAAAGTACATATCTGAAGGTCAGGTTGGTAAAAACTGGCTGTGTGATTTGGAGCACATTACTTGGTTTCTCTAAGCTTGTTTCTTCTTCTGTAATGTGGGGACATGATTATCTATCCTGCAGGATTGTTGTGAGAATAAATGCAATAAATATAAAGGGGCTGCAACAGAGCAAAGAGAGAACATGTTCAGTAAATGGTCAATGTTATTCCATCTCCTGTAATGAGCTGCAGCTGTTGCTCTGAAACTGCAAATTATTTAGACTGTCATGGTCTTACCCTGGGAGGGGCTTCTCAACATAAATCATCTGTAAAATGGAAATAAGACCTACTTGCGAGGTTGTTTTGTAGTTTGGAGTTAATATTAAACACAGGCCTAATATCGTGCTAAAGGAAACGTAGTTACCATTAAAATTGTAACAACACCTCTCTCAAAGGCCAAAATATATGTATATTTTCTTCATGCTCACATTGTAAATTTTTGTGTGTGCACAGGACTGCACTTTGGACTACATCAGAGGCAGAAAGTCACTTTTGAAAGTATGTTATTTCCTCTGATGGTAATGTGTCATATTAATGAGTATGTTTTCTGTGTGAGCTGGTATCAAGTCATCCAACCATGTTTGTTTTTCTAGTTCTGTGTCCCTGTGCCAGGAACTGTACCAGGCTTAAAGAAATACCTGTTGCATGAATTTGTGGGTAACTCTCTATCTAGCTGATTTTCTGAAACACATTTTTTTTAAATAGAGGAAAACAATTTTAGATCCTAAAATTACCTTTTGAAGACCAAGTTTCCAAACCATTTGAACAATTGAGCATGTACAAATTCATATGATCATGCTGCTCCAAAATCTGTATTTGACTGAGGATGTATTGATTCATACACAATTATAATTATAATTATAATTGTAAATAGTTATTATATCCATGATTATTATTATGCCATTTCTAATAAGTATTATTGTAGATGTCCAACTAATGTTATACCAATAAACCAGGACTAGCATATCTTTTGAATTTACTACATATTTTTTCTTTCTAGAACTTTATTTAGATACCAGAATTGGAAGAAAATGAAGTACTTTTTAGTTTTTGAAGGACCCCTCCTTACCTTTTACTCTGCCTAATTGCATGATGCTTCTGAGAGCTTGTCTTTATTACTCTTTGCAGTTTCAATTATGAGCATTGATAAATGGAAATAGTTACATGCAGGCTGGCTCAAGCTTGTGAAAATGACAGACTCTCTGACTTAAAAATGCTAGTTTGCAAAGGTAAAAATCAGCATGGATGCACCTGAACTTCCTTATCACATAAAGCAGCTACAACCTCGGAGTACCAACTATCTCTTCTACCAGCTTCTAAGCAGAACTGGACACATGCCATGCCACACGTAGTCTCCTCTGTCTCACTTTTGAAGTACTGTGAGAAAGGGAATTTATAACTTGCTTTGAAAATGTGTTTGTTCTTTAAGAGCTTATTTGGGTCACATTCTAAATAAAAATTTGTAATATTACAAATTTAGCCTGGGTCTTCTTGTTTATCCCTCAATAGAAAAGAGAAAATAATATATATAACCAACCCTCTTTTTATTGCAATTAGTTATTTGGCTTACATTCAGAATCTTTTGTTTGGTAGAGACTTTGAAAATCTATACTTTATAGACTTGAAAACCAGGGAGCTTAGTGGGGAATTTATACTCTGGAGTTTCCGGAGGCACTCAGGCATGTTCCAAAACTTGTATTTACTTTCAGTTGAGACATTTGATATTTTAGGTGCTGCTTGTAGGATACACAGTCATCCCTATCCTGGTCCTTCATGTTCAACTGTTCTTTTCACCATTGTCATTCATTTACTGAGCACCTACAATTAGGCTGAACATCTACAATTGCTATTTTTGTAGGCAAAAATACGAATAAAAGAAAGAGAAAGAAAGGAAGAAAGGAAGGAAGGAAGGATGAAAGAGGCAACTTACTGTTTAATCTCAAATATTTATTGAGTACTTACCATGTAAAAAGCAAAGGCTTGATTATGTAGGGAAAGCAATGCAAGAGTAGAATACCAAACAACCGCTTTTCGAAGAGTCACTCTACTGACTGGGTACAATACTCTATTTGTAAACAATGTTTTATGTGGCACTTAATTTTTTTTGAAGTTGCTGGTTTGCAAATCATGTGATTAATTTGCTTGACCAAGCAGAATTAACCAAAATAATTCTTAAGGTTTTTTGAAAGTGAAAAGGGTTGTACATTATGTATTGAAAAATGGTTAGATATATGGCAATCTATAAAAAAAAGAAGTTATTTTCTTACCCTCTGGAATACACTGGGTTAACAACTTTTATTTTATTCCAGACCTTTTTTTTTAAAATTTTACATATAAAATGAAACACGCAGCTTTTTTCCCCACTGAGAATTGGATCACGGACAATTCTCATGCATGCACAACACTTAGCGTTTGAAATCAAGAATGGTTCACTTGTCTGCTCCTAAGTAGCCTTTTTAATAGTCACTTCCCATGTTCAATTCCTTTTTTATTTATTTATTTATTTATTTAAATTTATTTTTATTGTTAGACTTATTGGGGTGACATCTGTTAGCAAGAATCACATAGGTTCCAGGTGTACAATTCTACATTGTCAACTTGTTGTATAATAAGTTCACCACCCAGTGAACATTCTCTTTCCATCACCATATAGTTAGCTCCCACTCCCTCCTCTTCAATTGCTTTTTAATTGAATATATTTCAAAAGTCTTTTTGATTATGGCAATTGCCAAAAAACAGTAAAAGAAAGCTTATTGTCTCAAAACACTTTCATTTAAAACCATCTTTTAAAGAACAAAAAGAACACACAATAACCACATGATTTTAGCTCAATGGGTTGAAAACAAAAACAAAAGTAGCCATTTAAGTGTTTTATCTCTGTTATACCAAATAAGAACCAACTTAGAGTCCGCAAAACCAACAAACACCAACCAACCAACCAACCAAATGAACAAGAACTCCAACTAGGCTTCCAGAGAGCACAGCTGTACTACAGATGACACAAAATGATGTTGATTTCTTCTTTTCTTTGAAATTGGACTGTAATTGACATATAACATTGTATGTCAGTATTTGTATGAACTCATCGTAATTTAGAAAAGATAATAAATTTGAAATATCTACATTTAAGTAAGCCTCTCTAACATTTTCTTAACCCTTTGCCATCTTACACTGTTAATTGGCTGATGATTATAGGAGACCAAGTGAGTAGGTAACATATGAATGTGAATAGAACATCTCTGAAATAACTTACTGTGTTTAGTTTAACAACCTTTTCCCCCTTGGGTACAGTGGAGATTGAATATAATAGCATCATATTTTCTACTAGTAAAAGTTCTTGTTTTTAGGGCAAAAATAAGTATATCATTATTTTAATAGGTTTCCACAAAAACATTAACTTGTAGAGGTTACAAACTGGAGAATACTGTCATGGTAGCAAGAATTCTGCACAGAAATAAAGGCTTGCTGTTTCTATTGAAGAAAGTGGTGAACTTGGTGATCTTTAAGGTTGCTTTTCAATAATACTTAGTTTTGATACTTATTTGGAAAGCCTTCAGTATCCCCCTCATGCCACTCCCCAGAGACAGAAAGAGCAAAATCTACCCATGTAAATGCCAGTTTCCTGAGGAACTAAAGTATTGATTCCATTGCATGTAAGGGTGTATTTTTGGTATCTTTTTCTTGCATCTTCCAAACAATGTCCCAACTTATGGAAAAATAACTTGCATATTTAAACACAAAACTGTAAACCTGATAAACCTTGAATTACAAAAACATTTACTCCTTTTTTCTTTTATGTTGTAAATTCTACTAGCGGACCTAAAATGTTATGGAATTTGGTTTAACTGAAACAATAACATAGCTATTTTTAAATAGCTGTGCATTTTGTACCAAATAGTGCATTTGTATGAAAATACTACAAATTATAAATACTCTCTACTTATAAAAATGCAGACTTTGTTTTCTTGTGGCATGGAATGTGAACATGAAAGTCTTAGAAAAATATAAGATTTTCTCCTTTTCCCACTTCCACATTGTATGTTGAAAGCTAAACTACAAATCATTCAGAAAAGATCGATATCTGTTGAAAATAATAATAATAAATGATTTGGTAAGATAAATCTATATTTTTTTAAATGCATAGACTGTGTACCTTACTTTCTTTGGCTGTATACTAAGAGCAGCTATAGCCTATCTTGTTCTGTCTCTCTCTCTCTCTCATTGGTTGAGAAGAGAAGTCAACAAAGTCTCTTGGCATTGCTGAAGTGATCAAGTGTTGTCATGTTCTGCATTGATAGAAATCTAAGTGGAATACTCTGGGTGCTCAACCTGAATTACTGTTAAGTCATTCTATTCTGATGAGTGATTTTTATACAGTAGGGTCTCAGACTGCATTGTGTCTCCATTTCTACTCCTGGAAAATATTTAGCTGATTACCTAAAAATGGTACAAAAAAAAAGAAGCAAGTTTTATGCGTAGATCTGGGAAAATTAAACCAAGACTGGTTGATCAGACTATTTCTCTATGAAAGGTATTAGGCACATTCATTCATTATTAACATGTATTATTTATCTGCACAAATATATTCACTGTATAAGAATCTTAAATCAAAAATGAACAATAAGAAATTGCTAGTAGCGATTTGAACTTAAATCAAAAATGAACAATAACAAATTGCTAGTAGCCACTGAAGTGATTACTATGGTAACATTTTGGGCCCTAATCTTTCAAATTTCTAAGTGCTTAGTCATAAAGGCAGCTGGTGAATAAGCCTTTTCCCTTCCTAGGTAGAGGGTTTATTAGCTTTGGACTTAAGAAACTGAAAAGAGAAATTACCAGGTCTGAGATACCATTTGAGTAATATATAAAATACATTATGAAAATTTATTTTACCTGTTTCTTTTCACTTTTTTTTAAATGTGGCAACTAGAACGTTTTAAATTACATAGCTTGTATTCTATTTGTTGTGCTTGGAGAATCAGTTTAGTTTTGGTCTTTAAATTTATTCTCCGAGAAGAAGAGTAAGTAAGATCAACTCTTTGTTCTTGAAGAGTTGAAAAGGAAGAATAACTGAGCCCTAAGGCAGAAACAGGGGAAGGGAAATGGTTGAGGACTTAAGGATGTCAGAAGAGCTCTGGTCCAGTCATCAGTAAGACTAAATTTAGATCCTAACCACTGTATGACCTTGGGTCAATTCCCAGCCTCTCTGGGCATCAATTTTTTTCATTTGATGAAGGGGAGATAAGGAAATGTGGCCGGTGGTAGAGAGATTGCAGAAATGTCTAAAACATAATTCCTACTTAGTTGGAAAGATTCACCTGAGAAACAACACATTTCTAAATCAGAGTGATGGTGGTGATGAGGAGATGAGAAGGGCCTTAATAAAGGGCTCAGCTAAAAACCTGATTTCATTTAATACTTTCATTCAGGATCTAGACCCATGCTGTCCAGTATGGTGATGTCTAGCCACATATAGCTACTGAGCGCACAAAATGTGACTAGTGTGAATTGGGATGTGCTATTAGTGTAAAATACATTCTGGATTTTTAAAACTTAGGACAAATAAATGTAAAATATCCTCTTAATAATTTAAAAATATTGATTAACTGTTGAAATGATAGTACTATAGATATATATTGGGTTAAATAAAATACATTATGAAAATTTATTTTACCTGTTTCTTTTCATTTTTTTTAAAATGTGGCAACTAGAACACTTCAAATTACGTAGCTTGTATTCTATTTGTATTAGTGCTGATTTAGGACATAATGTTAGTGGAACGCACTTTGGAAAAACGTACAATCAATAACCTGTCAGTGACTGTGGAAGATGCTATAGCTATTAAGAATGGTCTAGTAGAATGAATGTCATCAGAAACCCAGGTATTTCACAGACAAGAGCAAAGCAGGAAATGGGAATGACGGAAACACTTGAAGGTAAGTAATGGTAGCAGGTTTACAACTACATATGGGTAGGAACTTCTGCATGACAAGGAGCAGTTCAGAACTAGTCTGACTGCAAGGAAACACACTGGAGTCATGCCTAATTTGCAGAGATTGATTACATTAACTGCACCTTTCTGCAGACAACCTATAATAGCTTTAGGCAGGAAGGTTGGGGTGAGAGAGGGGGAAGAAACAGGGAATGGTTTACGAAGCATGTTTATAGACTTTATAGATTGACCTCACTGAAAGAATGAAATAATCTGTGTCAGTAAATGATTGCAACTGCCCTGATAAGCAGAAGACATTAGCTAAATAGCCACTTGTCTTCCTGGAAAATTTCCTTTACCTCATATAGATGATTCATTTACTTCCAGAAAATAGTACACTTACTGTAGCCTCAGTTCAATCCTAGTAATTAAATTCAGTTAGCCGAGTAGGATCAGATTTCACAGTAACGTGACAGGAGGGAGAATAAAACTAAAAGGACACTGAAATGTCCTCAACACCATATCCAATGTCTTTTCACAGTGTTCATCTTTCTAAACTTCAGAGCACCACTTGACAGAAATAACCTTCCCTTTAGCATTTTCTTCTCGATTGCCTCCTGCGATGTGATGTCCAAGCCCTCCTCTTCCTGCCTGACCCATCTAGTCAGGAAGGCAGTGTAGCATCGATTGGGGTGCCAAGGTTTATTGGTTTTCATGAAAGTTTGGGTAATAGTAGGTTCTCAATAAATTATAGCTATTAGTATGTTTTATTACTTTTTACTGAATTCTTTTTTTACCCAAGCCCTTTAAGTTCGCTCCTCTCCATATGATACAAAATTATATCTACTCTTTTAGTTTCAAATATCACCTCTTTAGTGCTAGAAGGCTGCAAATGCCACATCTGAAACTGTCTTTGGATACAGAGTATAAGCATTTTCAATATTTTCTAGGCCTAGGCATCTGGACACCACCCAAATGCTTTTTTTTTTTTTTTTGCCCAAAGCTTCCTGACTCTAAGAGACCTCAGGTCAACACACTGCTTGACTTTAGCCAGATGCAGCCCCACAGGTGTGTGCCTGGATCTTCCCACTGCCTGTCCTTACAGGGTTGCACACCGGAGAGGTCTATGAGTACATACAGGTCAGGATGCTAACAAATTCCAACGTGAGCTCAGTTTAGGTTCATGTGGGAGTTCCAGGAGACCACAGTTTTGTGATCAGGTCAAGATAGCTTTCTTTAAAAACAAAACAGAACACTTTATTGAGATATGATTGACATACAAAAAGTAGTACATAGTTAATATATACAACTTCTTATAATTGATGGGAAAAGAAAAAAGATTATGTTGACAAGCTTTAGCTGTGGGGCACTGGGCAGGTCATGCCACCTCCCCATCTCAGTTCCTTCATTTGTAGGATAAATAATGTGGACTTTATCTTTAAACATCCCAGTGGAAGGATGCTGAGCTTCTAGAAAGCAATGGGCATGTAAAGAAAGACAAGGATCACAAAGTTTTTAAATGAGTGTTGCAGAAAGCAGGACAGTGGGAATGAATTGGTGTTCTCAAAAAAGGTAAGGGTAAATTTCAATAACTATAATAAATCCACACTATGGAGTGAAAGCTTGCTTGCCATCCCCAAAAAGTTCCTTGTACTCATTACTATTTTTGTTACTGAAATCATATAATTTATTAATCATAAAAATCTTATTGATATTTAATTTATAGATTATAATAAATGGTTTATTTATTTATTAAAGATTAAACAATTGCCAATACTTGTCTATTGTAAAAAAATTCAAACAATAGAAAAAATGAAAAGAAGACAGTAAAAATCACCCCAAATCATGGTCATCCAAATAAAATCCTTTTTGAAATTTTGGCTAGTATCCTATGGTATGTGACTTTACATAAATGAGATCAAAGTATAAATGCTGCTTTGCAAACTGCTTTTTAAACAAATACTTTTTAATATAATATAGACATATTTTTTTATAATGACTGTTGATCTTTCATAATGGCTGTATGCCATCATATGGCTGTCCCTAATGTATTTATTTATTCAGTTCATGATGGCCATGTAAGCCATTTCTAGTTCCTCACTATTATGAACAGGACTATCATGAATTTCAAGCAATAGCTAAGCTTGCAATCGTATTCAAACATTCAGACAGAAAGAAGAACAGACTCATTTGCTTAGTCAAGTAATTAAGAGGCAGTCAGTAAATGCATTTTGATAATCAGATTGTTGCTGCAATGCCTGCAAAAGATTAGTGCATTGAGACCATTGTTCTCCTGAAGGGTAGAAACTTACACTCACTCACTCCATCTAAAAATTAATTTCATGTTATTGGACATGGGAAGGAATTATCCTCTCTCCAGCTGAAATTACTACAGTTATTTCTAATCGAAACATCCCTGATGCACACGGTAAAACATGTACTGGCTTCTCGTCTCATTTGAATATATAGTTTCATTGAATGCATGTTAAAAGCTCTTTGTTTTACTAAAGTCAACAATACCTTTAACTTGGTCTGACACATCTCTTCTTGTTAACCATTGACTATGGTTTTTCAGGGCATGGGTTGGATGAATAGAAACGAAAGATGAACATTTCTGTAAATTAAAGAAGTTTAATTTAAAACAATTCCAAATCCCAAGCAGATTAAAGCAATTCATGAAATAATTTTAAAAGAGTTTTGTGGGAATGAATTTGTAGAATATTTGTTCTTTCATGCTAGTATCTTGTACAGTGTCTAGAACCTAGTGGGGGCACTCAGTAAATATTTGTTGAAGAAATGAATGAATGAATGAATGAATGAAGCCACCTTCAACTTGTGGTTTAAATTCTGGCACTATGTGACCTGGTGGAGCCAGTTCTTTCTACAATTAAAATAATCTATATGCATTACCATAAAGTTGATTTTTTTTTTCTGTATTTAGAAATAAGGTGACTGGCTTCCAATCTACCGGTTTTATCATTCTCAAAACCTGTTGTTTATGGAAGGTTTTGGCAAACTGTCCCGTTGGCCAAATCTAGCCTGATGCTCTAGTATGGACTGTGAGCTAAGAATGATTTTTTAAATATTTTGAAATGGTTGGAAAAAATCAAAAGAAGAATAACTTTTTGTGGCGGGTAAAAATTATATAAAATTTAAATTTCACTGTTTGTCAATAAAATTATATTGGAATATGGCCAGGCTCATTGTTTCACATATCATTTAGGGTTATTTTTGTGCTACAGTGTAGAGGCGAGTAGTGGCTTGCAAAACCTAAAATTTTTACTTTCTGATCTTTTACAAAGAAAGTTTGCCAACTCCTAGTTTAGGTGTGTCTTAGTCAGTTTGGGCTGCTATAAGAGAATGTCCAAGACTGGGGTGGCTTACAAACAACAGAAATGTTTCAGAGAAAAAAAAAAAAGAAACTTTAACTAGGCTGGGGTATTAGGGATACAGGAGTACAGCAAACTGTTCTAGAAGTGTCTGTCTTAAAATTTTAAAATGATAAGGTGTATTTAGCTTGTTTACTGCTTATTGCCAATGCAAACTTGGTGTTCCTTTGATGGATTGATTAAAAGTCCGTTCATTCAGCAAAAAAAAAAAAAAAAAAAAAAGAAATGTTTTAGAGGCTGGAAAGTCCCAGATCATGGCCCTGGCAGTTTCAGTCTAGTGAGGACCTGCTTCCCAGTTTATAAACTGCCATCTTCTCACTGTGATTTTTCATGATGGAAGAAATGAGTGCCCTCGTTTATAAGGATACTAATCCCATTAATGAGAGCTCCACTCTCAGGACCTAATCACCTCCCAAGTGCCCCATCTCCTCAAACCATTAGTTGGAGGTTAGGATTTCAACATATGAATTGTGGGAGACACAAACATTTATTTCTTGGGTGTGGAGATGTGTATTGTTTACTCAGCAGCAAGAAAGTATTTGGGTTGTCAGCCTTATTGAATACTGGAGCAGTATACTAAGAAACAGGTGAAAGAAGGTCAAGGCAGTATGACTATTTTGTTACTAACTTGAAAATAATCATGGTAGCATATTTTATTTTCTCTTTTGTCATTTCTAATTTAGAAGACCAAATCTTATGCAATGCAAAATGTTATTTGAAAACACATCAACACAATAAAGTCTTTAATGCCAGGGTTGATTAGAACCTCCTAACACCAGGCCCAATAGTTCACCTGTGACTCTCCTGGCCTCCCCATGCTTCCCTCCAGGGCATTGCTTGCCTCCTGGGCTTCTAATTCTTCTATATATTTTAGGTTTGAGATTTTACTTTTATTACTTAGTTTTTCTTATATGGCCAAGACACTCATTTTCACCAGATTCCTGAGTAAAACCGAGGATTGCACAAGAAAGTAAACAGTTTAATTATTGTTACTCTTAAACAAGGTAATTACAAATCTGGTTATGAAAGAGAGAGAGAGAGACAGAAAGAAAAATGTTCTTACTGGCACATGTCCTCTATTGCTGACTTTTATCTCACTTATTTTTAATTTCAGGCTTCCCCCAATAACTTCAGCATGGATGATTCTCCAGAGAAACAGAACCAACAAAATTATCTACCTACCTACCTATCTATCTACCTGTCATTATTCTATCTATCTATCATCTATGTATCATCATCTACTTATTTTAATGAATTGACTTATGAAATTGTGGGGGCTGACAAGTGTGCCCACACACCAAGAGGTGGCTCAAAAAGAACCTACTGATCATAATTGCCTTTATTCCTTGTCATCTGCAAGTATCTCTTGGAAGTTTTTCTACCTGACCTGCTTCAATGAACAGGCTATCTTCTCATTGTCCAGCTTACAAATGAAGGACGAGAGAGGGCAGCTGGATATGTTCAGGGAGGTTTGGTCAGTTGGATAGTAGGGTTCATAATGAGCAGGGTGGAGGTCGGGGGAGTCACAGTACATCCCATTGTTGGCAATGTGTCAACAAATGCTGTGCAAAAGGCAAAGGTGTCCAAATCCTGTGGTTGTTCATGGCATTGACCATGCAACCCTGCATTGCTAATGGAGCTGCCAGAGTGGACCCTTTGCCCTTTACCTGTCTACGCCCTCCTCCACTCTGCTCACCCTGCTGTGGCCAGTTTCCAATATGGCTATAGCACCTCTAATTTTGTGCTACTTTGAGCCATAATAATCATCATATCAACTAATATTTGTTGAGCACATAGTCTTTGCCAAAAACTGTTTGAAGCACTTCACATGTAATACCTCATTTATCCCTCATAACAATACCTAGTAGAAAGTTCCACTTTACAGGTGGGGGAGCAGAGACTCAGAAAGGTTAAGTATTTGCTCAAGGTCACTAAGCTCAAAAGTAATAGAAATGGGATTCAAACCTGTGTTTTCTTGTTCTGGACCCTCTTCTTAACCACCCCACCACTACTACCTCCCAGGAGGTCTCATGGAAGCTGGGAGGAGGTGAGAGGGTGGGAATGGGGATCACTCAATCAAAAGCAGCTCACAGCATCATCCTTTCTCATCCTTCCTCTCCAGGAAGGATCCCCTGAATGTCATCTCTGACAAGTTGTCACTTTGCTTCTTCTCAGATGTTACTGCTGACCTGGAACTTGATGCCACATGAGGTAGCCTAGTTCATTTTTAGATAGTTCTAATTGTCACCCAGTTATTACATATTTTGAGCATAAATAATTTCTCTTCCCAACTTCCTCTACTTGTCCTAGTTCTGTTTTCTGGAGCTCCACCAAATAAGACTTTTCTTGCTTCTGATGGACAAACTTTTAAATATTTGAAAATCTGGGGGATTTTGGAAAAGTCTCCTACGTACCTCTACCTCCTTTTCCTACTTACAGCAGAAATGCAGGATTTTATTCTCTAAATGTGACAGTCCTTTGCATTCATTTATGTGAGCAGACCAGTTTATTATTTGTGCCTGTAATACAGGAGGACATGATTGTACATATGAAAAATTAACTTTGTTTTAGGGTGTATTTGATTGGAACAGTCATCATACCTCTGTGCAGTCTTCATAGTTTAGTACTCAGCTTCCTTCATTCAGCACACTGGCTTTGTACATGGCCCTGATTAGGCCTTGCTGTTAAACTAAGACAATCATGTCTCTCTTCGCAACTTAAAAACAGTAAGAAGAACACATGAAAAAATACGTGAAGATGGAGGGCTAAGATGTAAAGAAAATGAACATGACGTAGTTTTGGTTGTCATAAAGGAAGAACGTGAAAGAGGTGATGAGGCTTCTGGTGTGGGTCCCCTGGCTGATGAATGAAGTATGAGAGACTTTCAAAGATAAATTGCCTGGTGGTAGAAAAACAAACCAGAATAACTTTGGCAACAACTTGTGATATTTCTGGTTTCATGTGAGGAAGGGTAAAGATGATAGAGTATATACAGATTTACATTATTTTTGTTAAATTAGGTATAATAGCTGGTTATGGAAGTTGTGAGTTTGGCAGTTTGTTTATATAATAAACTGCTTTC
>PVJL010002692.1:80037-113529 GCA_004026885.1 Lyroderma lyra
ATTTTTATTGTTAGACTTATTGGGGTGACATCTGTTAGCAAGGATTACATAGGTTTCAGGCATACAATTCTACAGTGCATTGTCAACTTGATGTATAATAAGTTCACCACCCAGTGTGACTTCTCTTTCCATCACCTTATATTTAGCTTCCCCCCCTCCTCTCCCACCCCCTCCCCTTTCTCCCCTCCCTAACCCACTCCCGGAGGCCCAGGACCTTTTGCATTTTAGCAAAACACATGAGTTTTATAAGCATATTACATCTTTTGGAAAGCCTTCTTACTGGGACTGACTCTCTTTTGCTTGGAGAAGGTGCCACCCCTTCTTCTGCTGTGTCTCTCTGTTGCACATTGGAAGATGAATTGACCAAATCTGTGACCTGCATTGGCCACTTACCAGTCCCATGACTGTGGGGAAGACTCTTCCTCTTTTGAGACCTCCATTTTCCTCATCTGTAAAGTGAGGGAGTTAGACTAAAGTTTTTTCCAGCTCTGAGGATCATAAATACTTGTTTCTAATTTTAGTGTGGAGGTTTTCTGATACATAAAGGCCTAGTATGGACATAAATGGCCCATTTCTCCTTGTGACATCCATAGTGCTGTAGATTGAGTTGTTGGTTTCAATTCTTCATTCAAACCCTAGTCAGAGTCTTAGGATAGGCCAATTATACTTGCTTCTTGGCTTTAAGCTTGGTCATGTGAATTGTTTTGACCAATAGGTTGTTAGGAGATGTGACCTAAGAAAAAGCTTAAACTATGCTTGTGCGTGTCTTAGCTACTAGCCCCAAAAAGATGAGAGGAACTGAATCTAAACACTTAACAGACCTACACGCAACCCAAAGATTAGAGTACCACCTACATCAATTGAATCTCACCTTGTGCATAAGGGAAAAATAAATGTTTTTTGCTTCCAAGATTGTGTAGTTGTTGGTTTTATAAGGCTAATTAATCATGAAAGTAAGACATACTTAATGTATAAACCTGACCTAAGTCTTTGTTCTCAATGGATTCATTTAAGATCTTGCTGCATGTTTATATTTTGTCTTATATTTACATTTATATTCTCTTTTAGTTATGTAGATTTAAATCAAGGCCTTAATGACCTTTGTGGCCAACTATTTAATTTGGTTTGGATTTTTGTCTCATGGAGTTGTTAGCAATTAAGGCAAAGATTTTTTTCATTTACTACTTATTATATTATGAATGGAACCCCAAAACTCAGAGCTGAAATGACTCTTATTATTCTGGTCAGCTAGCTGAATACAGAATTTAGGTTTAAATGTACATGAAAGTCAGAGCCTTTGAAGTATGGATTTCTTTCTCCCTATACTGACTCCTAGTTCTCAGCCAGGAACCTCATCTACAGTGCTCAAATAACTGGCCCGCATTTATTGCTACCCAACAGAGGGGGAGACTGCAGCACAGGAAACGTGGTGTCAGCAGTCTTTGGGGGTTTAAGGGTCTTGAGAATTAATGGATTCTTTTTTACCATGCTGTGTTCCAAATTAATCTAGTTTCTGCCTGCCATGAACTGATAGTTTGTTGTTATATGGTTATTTAAGGCACAGCATTTATGCTTCATAATTAGGCTTTCTCCTGCTCTTCCATTATAAGATCAAACATAATGATACCCTGTTTATAACCTCGAAAGCTATGAGCTAGCCTACGATGAGCTATGCCTATTAGCCCTAAACATACTTTTTTTGCCCAGTTGCTACTACGTCCTTTGGAATTTGATAGATTCACACTGTGCATCTAATATGCCTTTATGCTTGCTTAGGAATGTGAATAAAATTTAAAACAATCCTATATAACTTGAAGAGAGAAAACCTATGCTGTGGTCATGCCTAATTCTTTCAGAAGAACTGAATTTTATTGCATCTATCATGGTATCTGATAAATTTCCCTTGTTAATATTTCACAAACTTTCCAAGCTTGAGCTCAAAACATTTGGTCTATAAACTCTTTATGGAAGAGGTGACAAAAAAATGAGGATGCAAGTGATTATAAGATGAAACTAATCAAGAAAAAAAATATTTCAGTCAAATATAAGTTTCGAGTTTGTGTTTTCCTTGATAAATAAGGAAGAGATTACCATTCCATAGGTGTTAATGGTATAGATTTTCCAGGAATGATATTACATTTTTGCCTATCTGGGTAACAGTGCAAGGGAGAATGCAGAGAGAAAGAGGAAAGAGCCACTTAATCCTTCTCAGGGGGTAGAGCAATACTTGTCATCTGAGGATTCATACATATTAAATGTGACTTTTCTAACACTACCTGGTATTAGAATGACACAACAAATGTTTAGTTAAAGAATGCAATGAAAATAGGACACCTGGGCTGATGGAAATAGGGTTGTAGGTGGAATCTTTAAAATTTGTTTTATAATTTATTAAGCACTCTTGCATTTATTATTGCATTTATTTCTCAAAATATTTCTATGAATATAGTTATAGATCAAGTATCATACTTGAGTTTAGATCTATCTTGCAATTCATCTTTACTCCATGGTCTTTTCTGGCCTCAAATCAGAAGCTACTTAGAGGACAAAGCTTTAGATTTTAAACTATTTGATATCCTCATGCAGTGCCTATAACAATATGATTCTAGCTTAAAGGTTAAGGGATTTGCTAAAGATTCAACAATTCGCAAATTGTAGACTCAGAGATTCAAATACTTGCATAGGCTAATACTCTTTCCACCATGATAACTTCTTTCCTATTATCCTTATAAATTCTTACAGATTTATTGCATTCTGCCTAGTATTTTATATAAAAGATATTCTGTATATTATGCTGTATGATTTATATTCTACTCATATATGTAGCTATCTTATTAATTTGACCTGAAGATGTTAGTACTGTTCCATTTACTCCCTCAGTGGACACTACCTGGGGATATAAAGAAAACAAAGTAAGATTTCTCTCCCTTAAAAATCTTTCTATCAGGATGGGAAAATTGGGCATACAGACAAAGAGTAGAGATTTCCTATTAATTCCTGAAAGGTTATGTTAGAGAGATTCTCAATATTAATATGCTACTAAGATCAAAACAAGATTCCCTTGTTTTCTCCTTCTAACTTCAGCCAAACCATAGTTTTCAGGGTATCACCCTGCATGCTTTTCCAAGTCCCCAGCCACTCTATTGTGGGGGTGCTGAGTGAAGCACCCCTCAAATGCAAACAGTTTTGCCTATGAAGCTTTTTTTCTAAGTTTTGCAAAGGGAAACAGTGGGAAAGTTTTTCAAATCTTCTGGGCTCTCGTTCCTCTCTTAAGTGGGAAACCAAATCATTCTAAATAGTGTATAAAATTAATTACAGTTGGAAAAATATTGTTAAGTTTGTGGATTCCCAGGGGTTAGTGGGTGGGGTGGTTTTTGCCTCCCAGCCACAGTCTCTCTTTTCCATAAATGTGTTTAGAAAGTACTCACGGACTGTTTTTGTTTTCACTCCCCAAGCATGGCTTTGGGGTGGGACTTCACTTGGTCTAAATTTCCGCTTAAATAATGCAGCTATAAATGCTGATAGCTCTCACCCTATGTCAATGCTGCATGTGAGATCCTGATACCAGAGAACACCTAATAAAGTCCATTTTACTCTTATTTAAAAAAGGAATACTTTTGTGGTCTTTTAAATAGCAATCTCTTTTAATGTATTTATGCCTTCTTAGAGAGGAGAGAGAGAGATGCTAAGAGGAATTATGCATAATTATATGTCATTTATGTATCTGTCAACTATCTATCAACAAGTAAATTTAAGAATTTGGAGTTATTGTCAACAAAAGATTATGGAAAAACAAAGTGAAGTTATGTCCAAAAATATACAAGTCCAGAATGATATATGATTCAATTTGATGACGTTTGATTTATGCCTAACCTCTCAAAAACACCTATTACACATACAAACTTACTGACAAAGGTTTAGACTTTTGGGGTTGGAAGATACTATTGAAAATCACAACATTTAAAGAATGCTTAATGTTGCAGGAATAAGAACAGAGAGCTTTCAATATGTACTTCTCATTCTTACTGTCTTCTGCATTAAGGATGTAGTGTGGTGCTGTGGTTATGAGCCTGGGCCCTGAGCCAGCCCGCTAGATTTGTTTTTTTTTTGTTTTGTTTTGTTTTGGTTTTTTGTTGGTTTTTTTTCTTTTTTATTGGGGTGACATCTGTTAGCAAGGATTCCATAGGTTTCAGGCATACAATTCTACAGTGCATTGTCACCTTGATGTATAATAAGCTCACCACCTAATGTGACTTCTCTTTCCATCCCCTTATATTTAGCTTCCCCTCTCCTCTCCCACCCCCTCCCCTTTCTCCCCTCCCTAACCCACTCGTCCCCAAATAAACATTAAACTATTGAGTGTGTCCATGGGTTGTTTGTTTCTTCATTTCTTTTTTTCTTCAGCCTGCTTGATCTGTTGTTCTAGTTTTGCTCTTTTTACCAGCTGTGTGATTTTGGTCAGCTTGCTCAACTCCCCTTGCCTTAGGAAAATAGTGATCGCATTAATATCTACTCCAGGCTTGGTAAAGGAGGTCTGCAGTGGTGAATGCCACAAATCTAACATTGTAGGACAATATCATTAATATGCTGTCAGCAGCATCTTCCGTATAGCCCACTGCCACTATCTTGGGACTCTCAAAACTACTGTAAATGAATTCTCAGCTCTTGAACCACTTTCTTTGCTCGAGTCCCCTCCTACCTCATTGGAGTGTACCTTCTCTTCAATAAACTATCTCTTTGTTTCAACACTTAAAAAAAAAAACTCAGTTGTCCCTTTTTCTTTGCATTATTCTCAAAATTCAGAGTCCCAGGTGGGAGCACTTCTTTGTCTGAGCCTAGGTCACGTGCCTGAACACAGTGATCAGTGGGTAAGAGTAGGATTGCTTGGACCCTTCAGCTTCTGTAGTGACAAGTGTGGCTTATTATCTACCATTACTTGTTTTCATTAGATGGGCATTCAGATGCTGGGTAGCCCCACCTCCTGCTCCAAAAAAGACGAATGTCCTTCCTTCATTTTTCTGATTGCACTGTTATTTTTTTCTTATTTAGTAGAACACTTTTTACATTAGGGGTATTAATACTTTGCCACATCGTTGCATATACCATTCCTTTTATTTCTTTCACTTTATTTCTTTTTCAATCATACGGGAAAGTAACCTTTTAAGAAAAATTACCCCAACCACTTCTTTCCTGTAGAATCTGATACAATTGGTACACCACTGTTTCTTAATCAAACAAATGCCCTTTTGTCCTAGCCACAGGCAATTTAACTAGGAAGTCTATACATATACGGATGAAGGTGGTTTATTATCCAAAGACATCTTTGCCTGTTCTTTACCTAACAAGGTTACTTCATATAGAGGAAGAGAAAACACCCAAATTCCTTTTTGGGAAGTTAAAAATGTTAGTTAAACAAAAGAAGATTGGCCATTCAAGATTACATTGCAGTCTTGCATGTCGAGTTTCTGCCCATTAGCTCCTGGAAGCCCTCTGCATCCACAGAATTGGAAGAGCTAGGAGCTAGGGTAGCTGTGGAGCTAATGAGAGATTTCTTGTTGGAGCACACATTCTCAGCATCTTTGCAATAAAGTTTTATAATAAAGATGGTTTGTAAGACTTTTTTTTCCTAGTATAGTTTAAGAATTTTATATTATAAACCTCTTATAATAATCAAAAGAAATGATGCTATAATGGGTAATTCTTTGGAACATCTCCTATAATAGGCATTTCTTTGTAGTTTCAGAATTTCTTGGGCATTGTATTTGTAAAAAAAAGAAAATTCTTTCTCAATGCATACCTTAACATGCTCTTGCTTAAATAGTCCCTTCTCGCTCCAAGGAAAACCCCTTATTTCTTGCTAAAGTGACCCTTGATTGAACTTTACTAACCATCCTTACCCACGTGGACTTAAGAGTTTTTCTTCTACAGAGAGCCTCAGTGTGAGTGTTTGCAAAACTCTGGAGAAATGTGGTTGGATCTTATATATGACTTAATGCCAAAAGAAGTTAACTTCCATATAAAGCAAGGAAGACAGGCTGGGATCATAGAGAACCAGAACATGTTTTCCGAAAGACTCAGTGGAATAAAGTAAATAAAGTAAATCTATATTTTCAAATCAATATTTTTTAAAGCTCATGGAGAAAAATAAATAATAGTTTCAGGGTAACATGGTTTTACAAATTTATTACTTACAATTAAAGTCTGTAAGTAGTTCCCAGGAGTGCTTCAAAAATTCCTGAGTGTGTTCTCATCAGCTTTATTCTGATCTCCTAGGGCATGGATATTTTCTTCTCCATTTTTGTCAGGAGATACACATTGGGTAGGACATTCTTTCTCTGACCTTTTTTTTTTTTTAGTTGGAAAGATAGACTTCTCAATGCTGGGTGAACAATATAAACAGATCTTTTCCTAACCATTGGGTTGATCTCTAAACTACCAAGCTACAATTCCCTATTGGGCACTCTAGTAATGAAACACTCAGAAAAGGGCCACCAGTGTGTACCCCGTAGACGATGTGGAAGTACGTGTTCTCATCTAGGCAAAAAATGGATTTGGCCTTTCAGTGGATTGTTAGTGAAATATCATTTTCAAGATTGAGGCTCTCAGAGGTGGTTTGTGGATAGGTAAATGTGAATGAAAGTGTGTGTGTGTGTGTGTGTGTGTGTAGGATTTTTCTTGGCATGAATTAATTCTGAAATAATTTCTCTTTTCAGAATTGCTGTAGTCCCTGTCTCCTACACATAGACAATAATTGGACTGTTTGTTCAATTGACTGTTTTCCCTGAGAAAATGAGGCTGGGAGAGGTGGAAGAGTAACTTCAGAAGGAATTCGTAAAAAGCAGGCTAGAGTAAATTTAATTTTATCATTGAAAATGAGCAGAACTGAAGTCTTCTCCATGTAATAAGTTAGGAAGATGACCCCTGTTGCAGTTACAGTGTGTTCTCTGTTGCCGCAGCCATGCTGAGGCTGTGGGTTGGTGGGAAGAAGTGTGTGGACCACGGTAGAGGAATGGCATATAACATCGGTTCCCAGACTTTATGCCATTGGGGACTGGTTTGTGGAAGACATTTTTTCCATGAATGGGGGTCAAGGGAAAGGTTTCAGGATGATTCAATTGCATTATATTTATTGCACTTTATTTGTATTATTATTATTATTATTATTATTATTATTATTATTATTATATAATGAAATAATTGTACAACTCACTTGCCACTATAAAGCCTAACACCAGATGCAGCTTAATTGTCACTTGCCCCTCACTGATAGGGTTTTGATATGAGTCAGCAAGCAGTTGATTTATTATGGTCCCTGTGCAGTCACATCTCTCTGCTAATGCTAATCTGTATTTGCAGCCGCTCCCCAGCACTAGCGTCACCCCCTCAGCTCCACCTCAGATCATCAGGCATTAAATTCTCATGAGGACCACACGACCTAGATCCCTCACATGCACAGTTCACAATAGGGTTTGGGGTCCTATGAGAATCTAATGCTGATCGGACAGGAGGTGGAGCTCAGGTAGTAATGTGAGCTATGGAGTGAGGCTTCACTTGCTCACCTGGGGCTCACCTCCTGCTGTGCGGCCAGGTTCCTAACAGGCCACAGACAGATGCTGGTTCGGGCCCAGAAGTAGGGGACTCCTGGCATATATGATTGGTTTTTGGTTGAACTTTTTTACAATCAGCCAAAGCCAAAATGATGCTCTGTGGACTTAGTATGATATCTCCTATTCTTTGCTCTCTTGTCTTTTTGTCTCCTTTGCCACTTTTCAGTACATATTTTAACTTACGTTTCCCATGAAATTGCACATTTATATCATCCTAGTTTTAGCATTTTGTTTCTCTACCCACTTGTCCAGGCCCCTGTCCTTTCCTTTAGCTCAATCATTATTTTCTTCTGTTGCCTTTATTATCTTCTATGTCCCCTGCCTCCTTTCCATCCCTTTTCTCTTCTCTGTCTTTAAAGGCTGGTCTAATGTTAGGCAAACTTGTGATATTCAATTAGCCTTTAAGACCTGGATTGTTTCCTTTCCTCATTGGTTTCCACTTTTCTGTCATTCAGTGTTATGTTTTTCCATCAAAATAAAAAAAAAATGGAACTTATTTACCTCAAATATTATTTTTCTGGGATAAATCACAGCTTAATAGCTACCAAAGGGTTTGAATAAAGGGATGAAATACCAAAGTGGAATTTCAAGGTGAGACTGGCTGGAGTTATGGGGGACTTCCATGTGTCATACAGTCCTGCTTCTTTTGTCCTTCATATAATTCCTTGAAATAGTGGGAATAGAACTTTGAGAAGCACTTGACTTCCTTTTTAAGTGCTGAGGCCCTCCTGAGAGGAAGGAAACATCCTAATGACAAGTATTGAAACTGGGTCTCCGGAAGCAGCAAAACTAAACCAGAAGTCCAAGTGGACCCAAGAAACCAACAGGGGGCTGGCTGCTGGAACCGGAATCCTTATTTAGCTCTGCTGAGATTTAGGTGCAAAGATAGTTCTCAAACTGGGAAAGTGGTTTATAACAACCTGGGATGCAGTTACCACTGTCTTGAAAAAAATTAGTATTTAGGATGTTAATCTAGAAACTGACAGATATGAGTATTGTCTAGATATTGTGAATATCCATCAGCAGTTTTGGGCCCCTGATTGCAAGAAGACTGCTCCAACCTCGCTGTTCTCCAGCGAGGTTAGAGACTCTCTAACTCAGATTTGGCCCTTAAAGCTCACCTCAGTGTCTCTGCTCTGGAAGACTGTCCCTGACCTCTCAGTCAGTGGGGTAGTGCCATTCCTAGTGCTCCCATGAACCTTGTGTTCATCAGAGCTCTCACCACACTGCCTTGTGATGGCCTTTTTATCTGACATTCCCTGTAGGCCATTAGTAAGATGAAGGCACAGACTGTACCTTAAACTGTGCATTAAACTGTGTCCAGTGTGCTGTGCATGTGCCTGGCATAGAGTGCATGCTAAGCATGCAGAATGAATACACGAATGTCTTTTAGGACAGTAGATAAAGGCATTCTTAAGTCTTTGCAGCACCAGATTCCAGAACAGCCTTCTGCTACTGAGATGGAAAAATGTGCCTTTGAATTCAAATTGTGTTTGAAGTTCTTAGCTGTATAGGAAGTCAACAACATTGTAGAGAGCTACAGTAGAAGTAGATGGGAAGTAAAGGAGGAGGGAGATGCTGACTCATTCCCTTGAGCTGGCAAAGTATACAATAAACACAAGACAATGGGCAGAAACCATCCATCCGCCCATGGAAATCAGTGAAACAAAAAGGAGCTGGGTAGATACCCTCCATTCCCTCCTTTGCCTGCTCTGGGTCTTAGTCTATTTGGATCCCCCAAGGCTCTGCATCTTGGGACCTTTAAGCTTGGCTCCACCTGTTCTTTCTGAAATAATAAAACCAGGGGAGAAATATCAGGACAGGCTCTAGCTTGTGCTGTTTGGTGAGAACTATGGGAGAGCATGGTGCATTTGGGAAATTTACAGAAGTGCAAAGTGGGGAAAATTAAAATTGGAAAGGGGATGGGTTGGAGCAGATCACGCCTACCTTTTCTTATAAAGCTTTCTGTATTATATGAATTTCTAAAATTATCTGCATGCATTATTTTGATAAACTAATAAAAATACTTATTTTTCAAAACAAGAGTAGGATGGAGAGAGCAGTCATGGGGCGTGCAGGGCAGTGGGAGGGAATGCATGAGTAATAATCACAGTTTGGAGAAAGGCTGGTTTCATGCCTGGTTTGGCTCCTTTATGATGCTACAGCTACTCTGACAAGATGAGCTGGGCACTGCATAAAAGGAACACTTGGTCAGTGTTCCTGGATTTGGTTCTACGTGGTTCAACCTCTCTGCTTCACACCTCCGTCATCGCTCCAATCTCTTAGCTCTACTAGCTGCCAACTCTATTACGCATTTACCTTCTTCATTATTTGTGCACCTAGTTTCTGAACTCAGTTTCCTTTCTAGAAACGTTTCATTGCTTGTCCTAGGCCCTAAGGTATTCATGGTCAGCTACTCAAGTAATAGCTTTCCTGACTTGCCTTGGCTTTGAGGTTGTCGGTCCAAGTGCTTCCCTATAGCCCTCCCTTGGTGTGTCCCAGTCGTGCTCTAGTATCCACACAGCTCAAATGACCAGAGGAGGGCCTGAGTAGGGTTGATGGCAGGCAGTAGAGCAAAAGGGATTGAAATCTATAGTTATACCAACTCTTGTTGCAAGGCCTGTCTCCTTCCTCTTCCTGTGTGACCTTGTGTAAGTGACATAAACTTTCTGAGCCTTCATTTCTTTCTCTGCAAATGGAAGATACAAGGTCCAGCACAAATATTGCCCCTTTTTTATGAGCTGGTAATCTATACCAAAATCATAAGCATGTAAATCTGTAACATAACAGTATCATAACTACATTAACATAACTACTTTAAAAAGGGCATTACTTTTTCTGGACCCTGTATTTACCATTAAATGAAAGTTCAATATCACCATTGATATTACACACCATTGGCAGCAAGGGTATAGATTTACACACACTGTCCATAAGTGTGCAACAGCAACAAAACAGAGAGCCTTTCCTCTATAATTGGTCAATCCTCACCAAAGAGCACCCCTGGGAGATAAGGCAGTTTCAGTCCCGCCGGATGAATTTCATTCAATTCTATAAAGAAAGCCATTTCTTTAGGTAAATTCTTTATTTCTATCGGATAAAGTGCTCAGTTTTTCAGGTATTTTGCTTCTTCTCTGTGTTTCTTCCCAACGTGGCATTTGAACTGAAACTTAAGTGAAGAGAGATAGGGGGTCCTTGGTGTTCTTTGGATCCCTGCTGGTCTTTTCTGTATCATGGCGGTCTGAGCTGCAACCTGGACTAGTGACCACTGAGAGGGACTGGTGCCATCCCAGCATGTTCTGCTGGTGTCTGGTGCTGAAGCTGCAGCTGCTGGACTGGTGGACCGTTCCCAGCCTTGCTGACTCGGCCCTGCCTTGTTGGCCTTGCGGAGGTCCAGTGTGGCTCCCGTAGGTGTCTTGTGCAGACAGTGTCCTCTGCTACATGAACCATAGGCAATTATGTTGCAAAATAATGAGCAGTTAGTGCTGGGTGGGAGGAACCTTGATTTGTAGTATTTATAGACATTTGTGGTATAAGTAGTCACACCTTGGCATTTCAAGCTACCTGTATGACATCACTGAATGCAGGAGTTGGGAAGAGATGCACCATACTAATACAATAGATGTGAATAATCTCAAAAACATAGATAATATTAAAATGTAGTAAAATAACTATGGAGTGACAATTTTGAGTATTTAAATATCTTTATTTTTAATAGAACTCATTAATTTTAAATTTAAATAATTTTATTTTTAATAATTTTTTTGTTTAACAAATGGCTTGCAAAACTTCTGACAGTCTACTACTGGCAGGTAACCTCATCTGCTTTGTCAAGACAGCTTCTGACAAGCTCGTAATCAGACCCTCAACTAAGTTCAAGGTTCCCTTTCAGAGTCAGCTTGGGAGAGCTAAATTTAGGCCTAGTCTCTGCTATCCACAACCAATGATGCAATATCCTCTCAAATACCAAAAAGGAAGCAGGGCAGAAGCTCCTCTGCCCATGGCATTAACCTTGACCCACGTAACTCCCTCCCTCCCCCCACCACGCCCCCCGGTAGAGTTGGTCGAATGAGCAGAATGTCAAATTCTCCTAGACTCTTGAAGCAAATTCACTCAATGGTCGATTCACAGAAACCCATTTCACCAAATGAGGAATTTCCCAAATTTATTTTTACTTTCTTTTAATTGACTAATTTTCCTAATAGCATTTAAAGGAAGAAGGCTAAATTTGATCTGCAATAGTTAGAGGAAAGAGGTCAAAAGAGAGGAAGTTTTGTTAAATGTTTGTCTTCCTGCTACTCGGACAGAGCTGCTTTCTCTAATCTTGGTGGCCCCTTCTTTCTCCTGAGTCTTGGTCACTTCCTTGTTCACTTTGCAAATTCCATAGCCCAGCCTGCCTCTTAGCACTTGTTAGTGGTCATAGAGAAGAATGCTGCTGCTCTAGCTTTTCCATTGGATAGCTGTTTAAACAAAGCAAATTAAAACAGAGATTGACTGGCAAAAATAACAAGCTCGGGAGTGTTCCGCAGATTGAAGTCAGCCCAAAGCATTCCTCACAGCGTTGTTGCCTGTTTACATAGCAATCTCATTGTCTCTTCTTAATCACTTAGGCATTTAAAAATGTCAGGCTCAAGTATCTAGGCTTGTAGGTATTGAGAAACCACTGAAGGCTTACAGAGGGGAAATGACAAGATTTGATCTGCTTTAGAAACTCAACTATGGTAGCAATATGTAAGAAAAACCAAAACGTGAACTTTATGAGTACGAAACTTAAGAGTTCATTAGCATCTTGGTGAAATGACAACCTGAAGTCCAGTAATGGAAGTGATGGAATTATAAGAGCCCTTTCCCAGGTACCTTAACTTAGTAGACCTCCATTTTATTCTTTATCACTGTGCCCTATTTGTTCGATTCCTAGCATTAGTGGAAATTTGTAATTTTATATTTATTGTTTACTTACCATATATTCCTCTTCTACACTGCAAGCTCCAATAGGGGCAGGCCTGCTTCATTTCCCAAAGAATTCTCACCATCCAGTGCAGGGCTGGGCACAAAGCAGGTGCTCCGCAAACACCTGCAGAAGAAAGAGTGGAATTAAGAAGAAATAAAAAATGTTCCTCAGTGGGAGAAGTTTAGCTATGTTTTCAGGTAAGAAAAAGGAGCTCATGGAGAAGGAGTAGAAAGCACAGAGAAGAAGAGGTGGCATAGATTCCAGGAGAAGCGGGAGCAGAGAGGAGAAGAATGGAAGTAGAGGCATTAGCTTGGCCTAGGAGAAGGGCTCCACTACTCCCAACAGGGAGAAAGGAAGTATGAATGAGTATAGACTAGAGGTTGATTATTAGATGTGTAAATTTTAAGACTAATGGTCTCTGTTTCCTGGAGAAGTGGTAGACTTAGTTATCAGGAGAGAGAGGGGAAGACAGGAGCAGGAGTGGGAGGAGGAGTGGGAGGGGAGGGGAAGGGGGAGGGAAAGTAGAAAGGGAATTGAGAGTTTAAAGAAGGAAAATTGAGAGTTCAAGGTGGTGGTGAGAATTTAACAAAATTACTCCAAAGAAAGGAAAAAGTTGGTGACCAAAAATGCCTAAAAACATTTCTGAGGGAGGAGCCAGCTGAGGAGTAATATCACCAAATTAACCTGGTGCTAAATCTCATAGGCCAGTGATAGGGAAGAGGAAAGGAAGATGGGAAGGTTGGCTATGGCAGGGATTTGCAGGAGGCCGGAACCCTTCCTGGTTAATCTTGTGTCTTACTGCAACAACGAGAAAGGTTTCAGGACTCTTGGGCTGGGTTCAGATGAATCATTCATCTCTCCAGCTGTTCAGAGTGTTAAATGTGTTAGATAGGACGTGGACATCACAAACAGGCCCTCAGCAGTCGCTTCTCTGGAGAAGGCTTCACCGCGGGGCTGGAGCCTGCCTTGTTCTGCTGTGTCCTAGATGTGTATGATAACTCACCCACTGTTGACTGTTATGTTTCTTCATTTAGCGAAAAAGCAGCTTCTGTTTTAGAAACCTTGTTGGTGTCCATGTATCATTTGCACTTAGGTGACTGCCTTCTAAAAGGGAAAGTACATGAATTTAGACTTTCACAGACATGGTTGTCATTCCTGGCTCTGGGACACAGGAGCTCTGTGAGCTTGAATAAATTGCTTACCTTTGCAAGCCTCCATTGTTCAAAGTACAATGAGGTTGAAATGAGATGGTGTGTGTAAATAATCCAGCACAATGCACAGCATGAGGTAGACACTCAATAAGTATTTCGTCACCTCCTTCCCTCCATTTCTCTCTCCCTTCCTTCTTCTTTGCCTCCTTTCTTCTCTCCTTCCTGGGTAGTTTGGTAACCAGTTTTCTGTGCTAGATTGCAAAACTCCTCATAGCAGGAATGACATCTTAATTATTATAAGATAACTTTTATTTTATCTTTATAAAGTAATACATGTACTTGCTAGTATTACTTAAAGAGCAATTGTCTCATTGCTTTCCACCTTAGTCTCATTCTTTATAGTAAATCATATCTAATGCTTAACAGATTTTTATTTCAATTATTCTAGTACTATCTCAACTTGTCAAAAAGTATGTTTATACTATAATTTTCTGATTTATCAGTTTTAAAGATTATTTGTGTTTCCATTTTACAGAAAGATATAGCGTACTTATGCTACCATCCTATCTCTGCTTCCCAAATAGCTGTGTTTCTTTTAATACCTCTATTGGTTAATTTTATAATATTAAATAATAAACAGGTACTTCACTTTTTTTCTATCCATTATAGGAAGCATCTCTTGATTCCCTGCATTGTAAGATGGCTAGTTGCTGTCTAGAATAGCTGCAGATCTGTTGTCTTGGGACTTACATTCATAACTACTCTGAGTAAAGGCTTTCTTGTTCAAAATTCAGTCTTCCTTCTTTTGAGGTAATTAATTCATTTTGCAGAAACAAGTCCAAAAGACAGTATCTAAGAAAGGATGCAGGTGAGGTAAAATTTCTAAGTCCTTGCATGTCTAAAACTATGTTGCCCCTATATTGATTAGTAGTTTGGTCTGGTTAAAAATTCTATGGTTAAAAATTTTTACTTGAGATTTGTCTTCTAGTATTCAGTGAAGTCGATAGCAATCTTAATTGTCTTTCTATTGTAAGTGACCTATTTTATTTATCTATCTCTTCATGGAAGCTTTTACAATCTTACCTTCTAACCTTAATGATATTTTAAAATTGTGTGAGCGAGTGTTAATTTTATTCCTCTCCATACATTTTGTTAAATCCCCAATCGGCCCTTTCAGTCTGAAGTGTCATCAGTACTGGAAAATTATCTTTTATTTTTAGTTTGATATCTGTTTCTCCTCTATTTTCTCTTTCCTTTTTCTGGAACAACTTTCATTGCACAGTGGACATTATGTCTATATCTTCTATGGTTGTTACTACTATTTTTCTATCTTTTTTTCTATCTTTGTAATTTTTTCTAACTTTTCAAATATTGTATTACCTTAATCTTCCAGTTTAAAAATATTTTTATAGACTTTCAATTTTAAAATAATTTTAGATTTACAGAAAATTTTCAAAAATTATATAAAGAGTACCTATGTGATCCACACCTAGTTTTTCCTATTAACATCTTACATTAGTATGGTGTATTTGTCACAGTTAATGAACCAATATTGATATATTTATTTAGGGACCACATTTCTTTTTATATTTCCTTAGTTATTACCTAAAGTCACTTTTCACCCCCTTGGGATCTCATCCAGATACCACATTACATTTAGTAGTCATGTCTTCGTCAGTTCCGCTTGGCTGTGATAGTTTCTCAGACTTTTCTTGTTTTTGATGACTTTGACAATTTTGAAGATTATTTACTGATCAAATATTTTGTAGATTGGTCCTCAACTGAGATTTGTGTGATGTTTTTCTCATGATTAGACAGAGTTTATGGGTTTTGGGAGGAGGACCAGAGAGGTAAAGTGCCATTTTAATACATCATATGAAGGGTAGATACTATCAACATGACATTACTGTTGATGTTAACCTTGATCACCTGACTGAGGTAGTGTTTCTCAGGTTTCTGCATTGTAAAGCTATTATTTTATCCCCTTTCCATACTGTACTGTTTGGAAAGATATCACTGTGTGCAGCCTGTACTTAGGTGGGCAGCTATTCTTCACCTCCTTAAGGACAGAGTATCTACATGAATTATTTGAAATTCTCCTGCATGGGAAATCTTTCTCTTCTCCTTATTTATTTATTTATTTGTGGCAATAAGGAGTCATGAATATTTATTTTATATGTTGTGGTATAATCAAATAATACTTTATTTTGTTGCTCAAATTATTCCAGCTTTGACCCTGGAAGGTTTCAGTTGGCTCCTCTGTTCTTTTGACATACCTCCAACATTGCAAATGTGTTTGTTTTATTTATTTATTTATTTATTTATTTATTAGCATTTCCTTACTTTCTAGCCCTATAAGTTGCTCCAGGCTTATCTTGTGTATTTCCTACCACAGTCCTAGAGTTAGACATTTCTCCAAGGAGACATGGTACCTTTTAGTAAAGAATGGTATTAGAAGCCAAAATCTGTGTGCTTGTTGCTACTGGAGTATTGTTGCTTCTAGGCCCTCTCAACTGATGGGGCAAAAACCTATCTGTGTATACCCACTTGAAGATATACATATATCTACAAATATTTCTATATTTAACATCTGTATTTATATTAAGCTAAACATGAGTCATACTCATGTTTCCAACTCTTAATTTGTGACCACATGGATCACTTCTAGCTGCCTCCTTTTATTTATCTGTAAACTCTCATTCCAACAGAGAAACCTGGCTCCTGCTATCCCCCATTCACTTACTTGATTGTTCAATTTATATATATCTATATATCTATATATATCTATATATATCTCTTTATCTATTTATCTATCTAATCTATCTATCTATGTATCCATCTATCTATCTATATCACAGCATTAGACTGTTAACTGGTACGCTGATCTACAAATTTTATCAACTAGAGTTCCACACTATGTGTATTTCCTTTTGCCTTTAGTCTTACAGACTCCATTCATCTCCAATGTTACTAAGGTCAGCATCTTTGCGCCTCTTAGTTCAGTGAGGTTGTTTCATACATTTATAATATAGTTACGTTATTTTCTCACATTCTACATTCATTCTGGATCCCTCAACTTCATAATTTTCTTGAAGATTCCCTTCACATTTTCTTTCAAAACTTCTAGTGATTTTTTTCCTGCTATCAAATTTTATTTTCCAAGAGGTGCTTTTTCTCCCTGAATTTTTAAATACCATTTTATTCTTTTTTCATAGATGCTAGTTAGCTGTTAGCAATCACATTTATAAAAATCCTCTCCAGGGATACTAATGAGAATTTTTTGAAGTTTTCTTCTCCTTGATAAGCCTATTTTCTGTTTCTCATTCCGTTTAGTTTCAACTCTGTTTTCCATATTAGAAGTTTTTCTCTGATTTCTGGTTATCTTTGCTTGACTGCTTATGATTCAGAGTGGGGTAATCTGATTTCCTGATTGGAATTTCTGGAGTCTATGAGGGCATGAGTACTGGTTAAAGCTGATTTCTCTGTAGGGTGATTTGGCTGAACTATTCCTGCAGGAACCCCTGATACTGATGTAAAGTCTTTCCACTTGGGTCAGTTCCTTAAAGGAGTATCTTTCAATCTTCAGCCTGAAGTGTAAAGCCTACTTGCTAGCAGTCTGGTAGCCAGCACTTAATCATTTAATAATCCATATATTTTCAGACTAGTACTCACACCCTCAGCTATCCAGGGCTTTCCCCAGAATGGAGCCTCTGTTTTATCCTTTCTGATGTTCTGCATTGTAGGGGAAGAAAGTAACATAGTGACATGGAAGAGCCATGAGGACGTAGGGAGAGAGAGCCAATTTTTTTTTTTTTTTTTAATTAAAGCCTTCAACTAATGTTCCTTATATGGACTTCCTGTCTCTTTTCAATCCCCATTTCTGGGGATAGCTGATGCTGTTAATTTTTAAGCCTTAATGATTTTGAAGTGAAGATAAGGCCAGTTTTCAGCTTTCCTTGTGTTGGTTAGATTTGGCCGTCTTGTGTTTACAAGGCCCTTTGGTTAATACTCAGTATGTCCACTTTCCTGCTTTCTTACATTTTGTGCTGTTGTATTATCTCCATTTATTCTTGCATATATACCTTTTCCTCTCTCTCTCTCTCTCTCTCTCTCTCTCTCTCTATCTATCTCTATCTCTATCTCTATCTCTATTTCTGTTTCTCTGAATCTTTCTATGTCTCTGTATCCATCTATCCATCCATCCCATTGCTGCAGTTTTATGCGGGTTTCTGGTGGGAGCAGTTAAGATTCTCATGCTTAATTCACTGCCCATCTTTTTCCAAATCCAGTTTATAACTTTTTATTTCCCCAATATACTTCATTCTAACTGCTCAATAAATATTAGTTACATGAAAACATACAGAACTCAGAAAATCTCCATTTCACTGTGCTTTTAAGTTGATTGAATACAAATAGTTTACAAAGATATACACCATGCCCCAAATGTAACTGTCTTTCTAATGACTTTCTGTTTTCTCAACTAAATTCAGAACAAAAAGGACCTTTCTGACTAGTCCCTTTGTTTTCACCTCTAAATAAGCCTCTAGGGAAGAGCAGCCAAACAAATTTTTTATGGCTTGTAAATCAGCAATGTTAAAATCAGTAGGGGCTGTTCTCACTTGAAGTATGGGGAGAGTGGGGTTTGGTGGGAGTCCCTGCTTTCCTAGTATGGTTTTCACTTAAAATAGATGAGTGGGTTAATAATTAACTTTATCAGTGGGTATTTGTAAATGGAACATTAGTCCTCCATTTGAAAAATATTTGGCTGAATATTGATTATGTGGCTCAGCATTCTTAGACAAATGCTTCTGCTTTGGTGTATGATGAGTTAAATTGGATTAAAACTTCTTACTTGCCTCTTATTAAATGTAGATTCCCACATGGTTTACATATAACGTGTTTATGTGGTAATGCAATGCTGGACAAAGAACTTGGCTTTAGTCCTGGCTCTACTATTTCCAAAGTACAAGACTCTTGCTGAATCTCCTCAGCTTCCCCAAAGCTGACTTCAGCTTACAAAACTGAGTTCATATCACTCATCCTTGCTTATTCATAATGTAGATAAAACCTACTCATGTTGAAGTGAGGATGAAATGAGTTAAGAATGAATAAATCCTGTCAGACCCATTTAGTTTGTAAAGTATTATACAACTATGAAGAAATATTATTTTAACATTTTAAATCCTATGTTAAAGTGAGACCTATTGGATAAAAGATTTAGTAAGGGCAATGCACTTTTAAAAAATGACAGGGAAAAGGACTTCTACATCCCTTGCCCCATGAATAGTTATGGATTAGAAGCAATGCACTGAGTAGATCTTTTGTGCATAGCAGGTCTTCTAAATAGTCTGACTTTGCTTTTGCTGTCGACTAAAGAAGAGGGAATGGCTGAGCTCTTGACCTAATGTAGGCTCTGATCTTTCAAAGCTCCCTGTATTTTATTTGACTCTTTTCTTGACTCCAAAGTTAAATACAAGTTCCAACATCACATTGCTCATCTTAGAAATTATTTTGGAAACAGTAAATAAAATCAAGTTTAGGAGGTTCGTCTATGTTTGCCTGTCTAAACATTCCAACTGCTCAATGGTAGCAGCGTTTTTGCTTTTAGACTTCTTAGCCAAATGTCATTCATTGCTTTTGAGGAAGAAACCCAAGTCTATGCTTTAGTTGTCTGCTCTGGACTTGGATCCTGACACTGAAAAGGTTTAACACACACTATCAGTGACAGTCAGTTGGAAGAGGGACAGACCCAGCCATTCTCAAGGATTTCTTCCTTTATTTCTAAAATACCTTTTGACCATTGGAAAGGGTGCTGATCCTTCCCTTTAGTGTCTTTTAGTATGTTCACAGTGACACAAAGAGAGAGAACGCTGCACCCAGGGAGTTTTTCCCTTTTTTTTCTTTTCTTTTCATATGAAAGACCTCATTGTTCCACCTCCACAGTTGACTGCCGGCTCTGGAGAAAGTAGCGAAAGATCAAAAAGGAGAGCAGAGTGGTTACCCACACATTTTCAGAGTGACAGGCTCTGGCTAAGTGGAGATACGTTGATATGCGAAAGAAGATCCTTATTATAGTTTAATAGCCCACTGGGGCTTGCTTTATCCTTAGTCCCTTCGGTACTTCTTGTATTTGATTTAACCAGGAATGAAGCCTTTATTTTAAGCTGATGTTACAAACCTCCAACACCACAGTCAGTTGTCAGCTGCAATTCGATTTAATTAGTGTGAGTGGAAAATGTATCCGCATATATTCACCTCTTTTCCCTACTTGATCCCCTCCTTGTCGTTCTTAGAAATTTTACCAGGAATTATTTTTTGCTCCCCCCATTAATATTACATAAAATGTAAATATACACAGGAAAAAGAAAGTAAGAATAATACCTAGGTACTCAATTGTTTGTTTTCTGTGTTCTTAAATAAAGCACGTACAATCTGGCTGCTTTTACTTAGCTGTATATTGATGAGATTACCCAAATTCGGAATTTTCAAAGCATAATTATGACCATGAGTCTGCAAGGAAAAACAAAGTACGATAGAGTGAGGGATGGTGGTGGCGATGGTGCTGGGTATGTAGCATTAGGAAAAGCAATTCGTACATTAATTTGTTAGTGTGCTTTTGGTTGTACTGTTGTGAAGTGCAATAATTTATTAATTTAAATATGACTGATATTATCTTAAGACTAATTACACACATAGTAAAAATCCAAATTCCTGGGTGAACATCTAATTGAAGAGTGATTGCTGATGATTTCCTCAGGGCTTTCTTGACTGGTTAACTGGTTATTTCCAGAAGAAACATGTGAGGCTGAGCGGTTTTGGAAGGACAAGAGATCAAATGTTCAGTTTTTGAATAGATGGACCTGAAGGGCCCAAGGCCATTGGATAGAGCTGTTCAGTGGGACTTTGTTGGTGAGAGGGCAGCGCTGGATTCATCTGGGAGTCCCTGTCATGTGATGGTCAAGACTGAGAGTGAAGTCGTATAGGAGGGTAGGTGAGTAGGAACATCCATGGGCCAAGTATGGAATCCTGAGTAATCCTAATAGTTAATGATAAAATGGAAGAAAAATACCTGCGAAGAAACAGAAAAAAGCAAAGAGGCCTGCAAAGGACCAATAGATTGCAGTTTCAGGGCGCTTTGGAGTAAATACTTAAGGGGTCATTAATGGCCCACGTGACTGAGGACAGTGCCCGTCTGATCCTCCCCAGACAGCTGAGGATTTCCAATGAGAAGGGAGCAGTGGTGCTTCCCGACAGGTGCCCTTAAACACCCACCATTTGCTTTTTCAGGGAAGGTTGAACCTTGAGTTGAAGGTGTGGTAAAAAAATGTGCACATTTATTTATGCCAAATCAATTTTTTGCAGATATTTTTTCCAGCAGAAAGAAAATAAATAAAAAGTAAATGTGACAATACGGAATCTGGTTTTAATTCCCCAGTTTCTTTTTAAGACTTTTATTAAATTATATTTTGACCCAATTTTATAAATACACATGAGCACACACCACACAAGCTTTGTACTATATGCAAATATTGTAATTTCTGATCTATTTCTATAGTAGATATTTTTGATAGTATTATACAAGAACTGAGTGTGTACCAATGATCTTAGGCATCTTGGCAAAATACACGGAAAAGTCAGCTGCAAGGTTGGTTTCTTGTTTATTTACACAGTCTTTCTAGTATTTTGGTCATTTTTTTTCCCCTCTCAATCTATTTTCTAGTCCCTGACCAATGACCAAATGTGAGTCCTTGTGAATTCAATGAGTTATATTAAATGAATTAAAAAAAAAAATTTAAAAAAAAATTAATCCTGAGTTTCCATGATTGGGAAGAGGCAAACATTAATTTTATGTAATTGACATTGAAATCTTAAAACAAACAAAAACTTAGTCTATTTTAAATTGATAACCTCAAGGTAAAATATCTCTAATTTTCTACGTAATAAAAATGTTATTCAGAGGTGAGAGAATTCCTTCTTCACACTTTGTTTGAAAAACAGAAGGATTGGAGAAAAGAAGAAATTTGGTCATTTCAGTCACTTTATCACAAAATAGAACCCCCTAGTGTGGGAAGAGACACTGAACAGAAATGTCAAATCTGTTCTTTTTCCTATTAAAGAAGATACTTTCACTCTAAGTTCTGGATTTTCTCATTTGTTAAATAACTGAATTATGCTAGTTATTTTTTGTTATTGTTCCTTCCAGTTTCTATGTTTTGCAATTTCCATTAATATTTCATTACCTGGCATCAACAACCCCTACCCTAGATGCTCAGTTAATTAATGTCCATTTAACTGACCCACTAGAGTAACCATGCCCTCCTTTCCCTCGTAAAACCTGCCGAACAATGCCCATTGCAGAAAAGTACTGGCAGCCAGAAGACTAGATTCTATACATCCATGCATTTCTGCCCCCATCAGTTGAATTTTATATTTACCAAGAGTCAGCTAATTTTGTTCCTAAAATCTGTTTATGCCAATGGTAATTGTATTGAAATTATATAATTTATTAAATAGTATAAAAACCAAAGACATGTGAGTGTGAAAAGAAACAGAAATTGTTTTCACAAAAACTAAATTTTGGATAGTGTGTATGTGTGTGTGTGGGGGGGGAAGGAATTGTGTAATATAACAAGACATTGTAAAATATTAGAAAATATTCATATAGAGAAATCACTTTTCATGTTTTTTCACAGCTAAACCTGTCTTTTAATTCTACTTTAAAGAAACTGAAATTGGAGATCAAAAGATGATGCTTTATGCAAGAAAGTAAGAGAACGCCAATCAAGCTTTAAGAAAATGTTCTAGAACAAAAGATTGATAATGAATCACAAAGAAATTATTGAATCAAAGGTAAATTATTTAAGTATGTATGTATAATTTGTTATCTTTCCTCATTTTAATTCTTTTTTTTTGATTAACCCAGTAACTACCAGTCCTAACTTTGTCAAATTAGAGAGTATTTACTCTAACTTGCCCTTTTGAGGTTATGTCAGGCTAAAGTTTCCAAGTTGCCTGTGTTCTCTCAATACTAACAGGACATACTATACTAATGAAGAGTGTAAGTAAGCTACTGGAGAGCACTTATTATTTTTTTCAGGCATTTGAGGTATAAATATTTATTTCAATGCTGATTACATATTACAGAGTAGTAGTATCATTTTTGGGGTTTGAATCCTGTCTTCTGTTCTTGCTGATTCATGAATGTCTTCAAGGCACATTTCAACCACTGAAACATTACAATAATATACTGGCTCACTGGGTTAAGAGGATTAACTCTCTTTGTATACAGAAAGCACAGCACTGGGCGTATAGCAAGAACTAAAAATATAATACTTATTATCCCTTAAAGTAGGTTTTAAGTGCTTTTATTTACCAATTGATTTTTAATATAATGATGAACTCTAGAAGTTGTTGGATGAAAAAGATTGAACATTATGCACCTTTTCGCGGGAGCTAAGGCAAATCCAAGAGAACAATAGGATAGCTGGCAACAATAATTAGATGACAAGGTGGCCAGAGGTCAAAACCGAGTAGCAAGTCAGAACTTTCTGTTAGGGGTCAGTGGTTCAACTCAAGCAGAGATCAGTGTTTGCAGTAGATGCTTCCAAGTGAAGGCTCCTCTCTGTGAAGCATTGTTGCTGGAGGTAATAAGCTGTGCACCCTGATTACTCGAAGTCTGAGCTATGCTTTCTCTCCTATCACTTAACCTCAGCACAGCAGGTAGTGTGAGCTTTTAAAAACCTAAGTGAAATCCTGCCACTCCTGTGTTCAGAACCATAGAAAAGCTGCTCATTTCACTACAAAACATCCAAAATTCTTACAGTAAATGGCCTGCAAGGTTCTACAACGATCTGGGTCCTCAATGGCTTCTCTGCTCTCATCTCTGATTATTCCACTAATTCATCGTTTTCCAGTTTCACTCGTCTCCTTGGTATTATTTTTTTAAAAAGTCTAGTACTCTCCTGTTTTATGACCTTTGTTATTCCCTTCACTGGGAATGCTTTATCACCCATAACTGCTTCCTCAATTCCTTCAGGTCTTGGCTCAAGTCTCACTTTCCCAGTGAAGCTGACATTTGACCACCTCTCACATCCCACACTCTCCATTCCCTGGCTTACTTTCCTTTTTATATGATAGAACTTAGTTATCATGTTTGTTTGTTTGTTTGTTTCCTTGTCTGTCTCTCTTTGCTAGAATGTAGTTCTACTAGGGCAGGGTTCTTTATCTATAGTTTTATTTACTTTTGATTCCAAGTGCTGGCGCAGTGCTTGGAATGTGGTCTGAGCTCATTAAATATTGGTTCAATGAATGAATAAACAAATCAAGGGAAGACTCTATACTGGTCCAAAAACAGTCCAAGGAATTCTTTGCCAAGGGTAAAGCAAAAGGCATAGCAAATGGCAGAAGTCTCAATCTCTGGAGATTTATCAAGGCAAGCAATGATCTTTTTAGACTTGAGTGGCTCTCTTGACTTAAGCTGGAGTCTATAAATCTCCTTTTCCCTGAAATCCCACTACTTTCTTTACTTTATTGCCTTAAATTCAGGTTTACTCAAGGGAAGAGAGAGAAGTGTGGCTAAGATCTAGATCAGTGGTTCCCAACCTTCCTAATGCCGGGACCCTTTAATACAGTTCCTCATGTTGTGGTGACCCCCAACCATAAAATTATTGGTAGCTGCTCTCTACACATGTGTGACTGGTCCACATAGTACATTATGGTGCCAACCCTGTCACATACACCTGTATTTGTACAGGGTGTATGTGATGGGGTTGACGCAATGATGTCATCACGCTGGGTACTGTATGTGGGCTATCTGCATGTGGGTGGACCCGCCTGGAGATGGATAGAGGAGCCGTGTCTCGGTTCCTAAGACCATCAGAAATATGTGTTTTCGGATGGTCTTAGGTGACCCCTGTGAAAGTGTCGTTGGACCCCCAAAGGTGTCGCGACCTACAGTTTGAGAACCGCTGACTAGATGATTTGGATAATAAGCATGTCTTTGCTTCAATTTTGTGACATATGGGCTAATGGCCATTAAGGCCTTTTACCCTCTTCCTTCATTGCTTGTCTGTAGTTTGGTTTAATGATTACCTAATGATTCAGCAGTTCTGACCTTTCTTTTTAAGTCTTACAGTTTTTGACCCTCTCATTTTTGATATTGAAGATTTATAAATTTCCTTTTTTGCCTTTTCCCCTAATTGCAGTTTAAATGCTTCCAGTTTTCATAGCTCTTTTTATGTATAAAATAATAATTATACCACAATAATAATTATATTATAGTAATAATTATAAAATTATTTAGCTCTATTAAGCATGTGTAAGTTCTGATTTGGGAACTTTAGATATATTTTCACTAATCTTTACAGGGAAGATTTTGAACCCAGCAAATATATTCTGTACTTTTCATTATGTATGTTTTCTTCTGACTAGCCCCATCAGAATCACCAGAAGCTCTAGGTGACAGATTCCAGGACCCCACTCTAGAAGACATACAGAAAATTAGGATTTTGACCAACTTCCAAGGTGAGACCTCTAGACACTCAAGTTGAGACCCATTGGTTAGGTATTAAGGTAGAACCTATCTTAGAGCAGACTGACTGAGAAGTGAGCTCTAGGTTGCTAGTAGCACACTGTAGTCATTAATTACCAAGCAGCTTTTTTACTTCTTACAATGGAAGTTCACTTTCTTCCTGGCCAGCCATACTTTGCTTTACCTGCCCCTGAAGCATATGACATATATATTATCAGACAAAGGAAAACAAATGAGAACGATCTTGAAGTTTCCATACAGCATATATTGTTGAAGGAGGCCTTTGTTTTTTTACAGATCAGATTATGTCTTTTGACTCTTTCAAATTAATTCTGTTTTGTAAGGAATAAGAGATCAACTCATTGGCTCGGTGCATCTGGGAACAAAAAGTAAATTGGATATCTGAAAAAGCAAAAGACAGGTATCTGAATATGCATCACTAAAATGACTATCTTTTTCCAATTTTCTTATTCAAGTAGAAGAAAAGACCATAATCCAAAAGTTATATATGTAAAATTGCACTGACTCATTTTACTATAGTCAAATCAGATAGGGAAAGTTAAGAAATTGTCTAGATTTGGAGCTGACAACCTATGGTCCACAAATCTAATCTTTTCTGCTACCTGTTTTTATAAGTAAAGTTTTGTTGGCTCATAGCCATGCACATTCTTTTACACACACCTATTGTCTGATTGCTTTTAAGCTCCTGTGGCAGAGTTGAGTAATTGCAGCAATAAGTGTAGGTATGGGCAATAAACCCCAAAATATTTAGTATCTGATCCTTTCTCTGTCTCTGGTCTACATTCTTTAGAGATTATTCATTTTGATCATAAATTATTTAATTTTTATGTGGAATTTGAAAGTGATAATAGAATCACAATAAATCTGTGGAAAATGAATGGTGATTTTTCTGTTTTTGATTAAACTCTCCACAAAAAGGAAATAAACTCAGTAATCAGAAGTCTCTGAAAATATTAAGCAATTGTTAACCTGTAACCCGACCCGCAGAATTACTTCATAGGTCATAAAGCACACTCTGCAGGGATTGAGGACATAAGTTTTCATGGAAAGACATTCATTTCAAAGTGGAAGATATATATGCTCACCAGGTTGTGTAAAAGACCATTCATTTGTATGTGGAAAAAAGATGACAATTTATGGCTTTACATTAAAATGTGGAGAGAGGAAATGAAGATTTACTGATATTTAATATGCAGATTTACACTTGTCCCTGCACAAATGTACTATCAGACAGGTATTTGACGTTTCTTGAGGAAAGAGTAGAAGTTCCCCCAACCCAAAGGCCTGGCTGTGGAGTTCTGTTTCTCTTGACCTCAGTGTTGGCACACACTGAAGTTTGCATATAACTGATCAAGTGGATTAGGGATTTCATTATCTACTTCACAGAATGGACGAATGGATACAAAAATTCCAGCAAAAATACCAGAGATTGAAGTTAGTGACTCATATACTGCTTAATGGTGGGAAAAAATGGCAGCCTTGACATTTCGCTTAAACCTATGGCACCAGTTCTTTAGCAGCCAAAGAGGTGAAAGATGAATCAGAAATTCTGATGAATTTTGAAATGATCAAGAGAATATATGAAATGTGGATTTACTTACCCCATCCTTATAGATCTAGTTAACTACTGTGTTGAATTTAAATAAAACTTTTGCTTTATTGGTGGGTTGGATTAAAATTGAGTACCATGATTTAGTAGGCAAGATAACAAGGTCCTTTTTCTTTTCACATCCTTGTATTACTAGGAATTAACTTTTCAGCTATGAAAATCATTAAAATCAAGTACAGAAATAATGAACATAAAGTTAGATTGAATCACAAATGTTAAGCCAACATTTTAAAATGTAAATCATGTTAAATCATGTCATTTATACAAACTTTAATATTAATGATTTTTAAAGTGAGAACAGGAAGATTTTATAAAGTAATAAATAAAAAACCATTATTTATGTCATCTTTACTTCATTCTTTCACAATTTCTATTTCGTGTATGTTTTACCATGTATATAATATGTTAGTACAATAGTACATGCATACAGTATAATCTTCATATATTTATAAATTTATTGTATGCATATACAACCATTGAAAGTAGATGCTTAAATTTCCATTTATTTATAAATGCATGAGATTAAAAAGTTTAGAAGCCACTGATTTAGACAATGTTGTATGAGTTCAGGCTTTCTACAGGAGTATTTTAGATTTTATCTCTGCCTGATAGTTCCTTTGACTGAACTTCCTTCAACCTGCCGAAGGCTTGGTACAGTGACATGAATTGTAGTAACTCCTCTGCATGTACCTTTGTATGAATATTTATTCCATATTGTCCCATATTTGTACGTATGTTTTACATTTGTCCACAATGATATTATCTATCATGAGTTCTGGCTATTTAAATGGTAAGGATATTACTGATTACCTAAATTTACTTTTTGTTGTGTCATAGTCCCTCCTTATCTGAGGGGTATACATTCCAAGACCCCCAGTGGATTCCTGAAATTGCAAATAGCAGTGAACCCTATATATACCATGTTTTTTCCTATATATACATACCTACGAGAAAGTTTAACTTATAAATTAGGCAAAGAGATTAGCAACTATTAATAATAAAATATAACATTTATAACAAAATACTGTAGTAAGAGTTATGTGAATGTGGTGGTACTCTCTCAGAATATCTTACTGTACTGTACTCACCCTTCTTGTGGTGATGTGAGACGATACAATACCTACATGATGAGACAAAGTGAGGTGAATGATGTAGGCATTTTGACATAGTGTTAGGCTACTACTAATGTTCTGGTGATATATCAGAGGAAGAATCATCTACTTTGGGTGATCCTGGTTTTTGGAGCCATGAAGATGTCAGTGGTTGGATAAAAATTCTGCCCCAATCACTTAAATTTATTTGTTGAGACACACACACACAAAATACTTTCATACCACAAATTGTGCTAAATGAAATACCTTCTTTATGTCTTTTCTGACCAAAACAGATCTATAATTTCATGACTCAGTCTCATGTTCAAAATTCACCCCCAATTTTTTCCATTTGGGAACAACCATGGTCTCCAGCCATACCACTGACATTGGCCAAAGCTCTCTTTAATTCTTCTTTATTAAATTGCAGTATTTGTTCTATTGAGCAAGTTAGTATGTTGACACCAGTAGTTCTTTATTCCTCTGTGAATTTTAGCCTGTCGCACGAGTTCTGCCTTTTACATATGTTCATGGAGAAAACCTCAGAACTTAATGTTTGCTACTAGACTGGCCAGAAAGTGTGGTATCTCATTTGCTTCATCTTGCATTTTAGAAGCCAGGAGCAAATGCAAATGTCACAGCTTTGATGGGGTTCCATAGATGTCAGAATGCTCTCCATTACTTCCCAGCCCACCTCTTGTTCCCAGCAACTCTATGGTGTCAGTTATTATTGAAATTCATGAAAACAGACTGGCATTTTAGACATGGATGGAAACAATTTGTGAGGGAGGCATAAAATTGCAGGGCTAAACTTCTCATGTTTATAGTCTATGATCCTATAAGAATTTCATTTCTTTTTAGTGAAACCAATTTAAATTTCATATGTGCTCAGTTTGAATATTTTAAGGAGGAATTCACAGTGGCTACCTTTGATGTGGACTGAGCTTTAGTTTCATGGCTAAAGAAGTTTATTTCTTCTCTCAGCAAATGGCTAATCATGGCAGGTCCATATTGAAAATTAATAGTTTGGGGAAATTTAGAATAAAAATAGAGGAAAAGTAAATTTTTGAAATGTTAAGTTTAAGAAATGAGAAATTATTAATTGGTATTTTAATAAAGTATGTTTTTATAGATTTGTAACATGTGTACAATACTCTTTATGCTAGCCAGTAAATCCCAAGCAGGAAAGAACAGCTACCAAAATCACACATTTTCTTTTTATATTTCATGTCTGTCAACCAGGCATTTATTTATTCTCAAAATGTGCCATGCATGTATTAAGCCCTTTGCATAAATCATCTTAGCAGTTCTTAATATATTTTTTACCCTTATATTGTACATTGAGGGATATGCCACATTCTCATTAGAAGCAGTAGCTCCTGAACAGTGATGTAAGGACCCTGTCTCCTTTATTTGGAGGGAGCAGCTTAGAGGTAAGCATGAAAATTTGATAGAGAAACTAGAATTTAACCCTAAACTTGGTTTCAGAGCTTGTGTTCTAAGCCATTATACTCTAAACTTTTCATATTTTTGATCTTTCACTGCCTGTTATGGCCCAAATGTTTCTTCCCTCCTAAAATTCATGTTAAATTCTAACCTCCAATGTGATGGTATTAGGAGGTGGGGCATTTGCAAGGTGATTAGGTCATGAGGGTGAAGCCCTCATGAATGGGATCAGTGCCCTTATAAAAGAGATCTCAGAGAGATTTCTCCTCTTTTCTACCATGTGAGGACACAGGGAGAAAGATGGCTGTTTACGAGTCACCAAGTGTGTCCTCACCAGATACTGAGACTGGTTCCTTGATCTTGGACTTCCCAGCCTCCATTGCTGCAAGAAAGAAATTTCTGTTGTTTATCAACCACCCAATTTATAGTATTTTTGTTACAGCAGCCTGAATAGACTAAGCACTTCCCAAATCCTTCTCCTGGATCATCCATAATCTCCAGGACCTTAAGCCACAAAACATAGTCTGTTAGAATATCACTCTCAAATGATGTGGGTTCCTGGTAATTTCTGTCCATTGTCTAGGCTCTGCGGGGACCACCAATTTTCCACTTTATCTCTGGCCCTGCTGCTTCAGGTATGAGCAGTGCATATACAGTTTTCCACTGAGCAGCATGGGCCTTTGAAGAAGGGTAGCACTAAAGGATAACACAACTTGTTTTCTGATCATTTGGAACACTTTGCCCAGTCCTCAAGACAGCTTAATGAATGCTCCCCTTTTCAGGAGCCTGCACGGCCATGCACCCACAAGGTTCTTCACACAACAAAAGCATGTCTAGGCGTATCCCTACCTAAGAAATGACAGTCACTATCCCTTATTTAAATTCTAGAATCCTTTCATTGTGGGGTTTCTTTCTTTCTTCATCTTCCTAAAATATAAATGGTATCTTTTCCCCTTTCTTCCCATAATGAAGTTTAAAGGACCATTAAGAAGGACTTACAAAAAAGAAAAAAGAAGGACTTGGGCCTCAGAAACATAAGAACCTATCTGCTGCTCTTTCTTTGGGGTGGGAGGTGGACTATCTTTTATTTCTTCTTAACAAAGTGCCCACTCCATGGATAGGAGACATTTTAATATAGAATAACAATTCTAATCGAAGTTAAATGACCACATGCAGGTCACTCTGCTATGTCAATGATGCATAGAGCAAGAATGCATGCTTTTGTTAATTTCTCTTTTAGAACAAAACATATTTTTTCTTTAAGACCTAAACATAAAAATCTATGCCATAATATTTTAAACTTTATAATTTATTTTTTAGCAGTTGCAAAAAAATGTCCTAGTAAGTAGTCTAGAGAGGAAATACTGCCAAGCTTGCTATCAAGGGTCTCACAGAAGGAGACCTGAAGAAGCCAATCGTACAGGGCTCTGCCGAAAACAAACAGCCTTTTGTGGTCCCCTGATACCCTCACTGTGACGGTTTGGCAGTGACTTCTCAGAACCAGTGTGCAAGGAAGGGAGGTGGAGAAGTCTCCCTGCAGTGTCATACTTGGCTGTGATTGCTCCATATCATTTTATGCCTGGTAACTCAATGAGACTGCTTGTCATTATATTAATAGGCATAGCTGCTCATAAAAGAGTGTCTATAGTACAGGAGGATCTAGGCCAGGAGAGATTGTTTATCTTACTTAGATACTGTGTCCAGAACTCTCCTGAAGATTATGTAGGTAATGATTGAGACCAGACCACTGACCCAATTTCCCTTTTCTTTGGATGAGTTCTTAATTTTCCTCCTTTGGGGGAATGTACTTGGGGCCTTCGCTGCCCAAGTGATCTCAGTTAGGACCGCTGAATAATGCCGAAACTCATTGGTTTTGGATTTGAATATTTACTTTTCCTGGAGACACCTTGGCCTATAGACAAACATATTTATTCCCTACGTGTCATTCTTTGAATTGAACATACAAAGATGATATGGGTATGGGGTACTTTGTCAAGCCACAAACATAACCTGTTCTATAATAATACCCTCCCACACTTTTATCTTGCTTTGACATGATATGATTCAACTCCTAAGCCTGTTTCCCTAACACTAAAATTAAGTGATTTCTCTTTGCTGAAGGCATTTGAAACTCACTAAAGCATCTACATGTCACATGGACTAGCCTAATACAAAGCTCTTCATCTGAAATTGACCTTTTTAAAACAACCATAGCTCAGAATTTGACCTCATCACCTCAGGAGAATGGGCTTCAAATCTGTCTCTAATGTTCCATGTTCCATGTCCTTTTTTATTTTATTATTATTTTTTTTAAACCAAGCCTTACTGAATTTGACAAACATTATTTGCTCACCAAAACAACCCAAAGTACCTTTGTATTTTTTTAAAAACCTATTCTTTCTTCCTTAATATTGTCTTTATTAAACACACACACACACACACACGCACACACACAAAAACAAAACAAAACAAAGAACTTGTTTTGGAAGGAACTCAATATGAATAATAACATGGGTGTGGGCCTCCATAGACTAAGGCCTCAAGGAATTTATTTACAGCAGGTTTAAGCCTCAACAGAGACCTCTAAAATCCACCCAGTACAGGTGGTAATGTTTGCAGAGTACATGTGCTCGGTACTGAAGAGTCAGAGATTCAGTCTTCAGTGAGGAAGGAAGGAAGAGAGAATATAAACAACCTGGAAACCTGTTTAGATCATGACAGGTGGCTGTTGATTAGGACAGGCATATAACCCACCTGGGTGCCTTGGTGGAAATGTCATGCCTTATTTTAGAAGGAAATTAGATTCAGTGATAGGAGATACACTCTCAGGTCGAAATAAAATTCAGATAACATATACTAAGTGTGCCACTTACCAACAAGATTGAGTTTCAATTTTGCTTTTGACAAAGATTAAAAGAAAAAGAAAACATAATAGCAGATGGTAAATCAGTGAAAATAAATTTATAAAAAGCATATGAAGTTGATGAGGGATTATGTGAGATACTTCCTGCACCCTTAAATTCTATGAAATGCTAGTTTTTAAAAAGATTATGTGAAAATAACTTTTAAAATTTAGTCAGGTACAGGCATATCCATAGAGACTGACAGCAGATCAATGGTTGCTTAGGGCTGGAATTGTGAATTGACTGTAAACGGGCACAAGAGATCTTTTTGGAGTAATGAAAATGTCCCAAAACTGGATTGTGGAGGTGGTTGCACAACTGTAAAAATTTAATGAAGATCATTGAAGTGCACATTTAGGGTGGGTGAATTTTATGGTTTATAAATTACAACTCATAAAGTTATAAAAAAAATTAACCAGGTGCAGCTTCATTACGTTGGATTTGGCAATGATTTCTTGGCTCTGACACCAAAAGCACAGACAACAACAATAACAACAAAAAGATAAATTGGATTACATCAAAACTAAAAACTGTGCATCAAAGGACACAATCAACAGAGTGAAAATTCAGCCCACAGAATGGGAGAAAATATTTTAAAATCATATATCTGATAAGGAGTTAATGCCTGAAATATATAAAGAATTTTAAAGCTCAATGAAACAGACAATCTTATTAAAAAAGGGCAAAGGTCTTAAAAAGAAATTTCACCAAAGAAAATACCTATATGGCCTATAAGAACACGGAAGATGCTCACCATCAGTAATCACCAGGGGAATGCACATCAAAATCACAATTGGATACCATCTCACACTTTTTAGACTAAATACTATTAAAAAAAAGAAGAAACAGTAAATAATGATGGCAACGATGTGAAAAAATTGGAACGCTTGTGCATTGTTGGTGGGATGTCAAATAGTGTAGCTTCTTTGGAAAACATTATAGAGATTTCGGAAAAATTTGAAAATTGAATTATCATATGACCCAGTAATTCCACTTGTGAGGATATATCCAAAAGAATTGAAAGCAAGGTCTCAAGCTATTTGTATTACCATGTTTATAGTAATATTAATCACAATAGTCAAAAGGTGGAAACAACCAGGTGTCCATTAACAGATGAATGGGTAAACAAAATGTGGTACCTGCAGGCAATGGAGTATGACTCAGCCTTAAAAAGAACAGAAAC
>PVJL010002692.1:113629-144679 GCA_004026885.1 Lyroderma lyra
TATAATCATATAGAGAGTCCACTGATCATCTAATTCTTCCATGTTAATGGGTAACAATTATGCATAAAGACCAATAGTATGTATTACAAATATGTGCATTCATAAACTTTATTTTCAATCTTTGTCATTTGAATTGAAACAATTTTATATACTCATTAAACTCAACAGACTGCTTAAAAAAAAAAAAAAAAAAAAAAAAGAACAGAAACTTTAAAATGTGCTACAACATATGTGAACCTTAAGGATCATATATTAAGTAAATTAAGCCAGTCACACAAAGACAAATATTATAGGATTCCACATACATGAGTTTCCTAGAATAGTCAAATTTATAGATTCATAAAATACAATGATGGTTTTTAGGTGCTGGAGCGGTTAGGGGAGAATGGAGAGTTTCTGTTTAATAGTTACGAAGTTTTAATATTACAAGATGAAAGAGTTCTGAAGATGAATGTTGGTGATGGTTATACAAAAATGTGAATGTAGTTAATACCCCTTAACTATACACTTAAAAAGATTAAGATGGTAATGTTTATGTTATGTGTATTTTACCACCATCAAAAACTTTAAAAGACTTAAACAAATTTAACCAAGTGTGCTTGTTTGTTCTAAAAATGGAAAAATTTGTTTTGTTCTACTCTGCTTCCTGGAATACTATGTCATCAATAAACAGTTGTGAATGTAAATGAATCCAAGATTGTGCTGATCGCTTCTAATTGTGCTTCTGCTATTCTTTTGGATATTTCTTCTGTTATCATGGGATTGACTCTCCCTTGAATTCTGGTCCTGCAGCTCTAACTTGATGGTATTTCTACTAGAACATAATCAAATAGTCCCAGACTCATCATAGGTAAATGAAAATTCATATTCTTTGTCTGTAAATAGTGTCTGCCTCTTGAGTTCCCTGTTTTTCTTCTACTCCCACCCCCCACCCCAGTGGTCCTGGTTGTTTTCCTAGTGGCTTTTATCTGTGGAAGCATTTTGGATCTTACCTATTTCTCAGTAACATTCATTGTTTCTTCTGTTTCCATTCTTTTCTGTCCCTAAACACACTATACACCACAAACAGCTAAGTTTATATATTAAAACACTCAGGCCATCCACAGTTAATCCTGATTTACCCAAAGTAATCTCTATTACTAAGATTTATTCTCTACCTTCTCCCAATGTGGTTTCCTTAATGTTCAGATTCTTATTTTCAAGAGTTTTTACCCTCTTCCTTCCTAGATACAGTGATCATTTCTCTTTTTTCCACTTAATAATCTTTTCCCATTACACTTTCCTCAACCAGGAACCTTCCCTGATTCCTGCGGCTTGTGGTCATCTCAACCTTCTCTGAATGACTGCTTGACACTTACTATCTCCTCAGGGTCACACTGTGAAGCATGGACCTCATGAGCCATCAGCACCAGACAAGAATAGCAAAAGCAAATTCAGGATGGGCCTGGGGTCAGATGGTCCTGGTGACAGGAGGCCATGAGTTGAGATGGGATTTTGGTCAGGGTCACATGGTGAATGAGCAAAATAGAAGACACAAATGTGAATCAAAGAAGCACGAGAGTCAAAGTCTTTGGAAAAGCCTAAGGAACAGTGGGACTATGAATTGAAATAAATCCCAAATATATCCCAGCTTCCAGTAAGAGCTCAACACTGTACCTTGACTAGTGCACAATCTCAGGGAGATGGTGTAGGCTGGGCTCCTGACAGACATGGATCTAACCTCAGTCCCCAAACTTACTCCCCTTGTGATCTTGGGCGAGTTACTTAAACTTCCCGAGCCATGTTATGTCCATTTCTAAAACAGGAATAATAACACCAAAATTATAGGGCTGTTGTGATGATTAATAAAATTAAATAGTGTAGGTAAAGCTCCTAGTAAATGCTCAGTACCGTAGCTATTAAATCATTCTTCTGTCTGATGCCAGTTGCTCTGTAGGTATTGAATGAAAATCACCTTCTTTATGAGGTAGATAGTGTCATCACTACGTAACTGTACAAATAAAGTATCATGTTGATGAAGGTCAGCCCATATCTTAAGTATGTAAGAAATATTGCCTTCCTTTCCTCCTCTTTTCCTTCCTACCTTCCTTCCACTTTTCCTTTCTTTTAATTTAATTTTGACTCTAATAGGCACTGGTGAGAAATTCAATCTCAGTAATTTGGGGGATTCCTCACTTCCTAAATTCAGTTTCGGGCTAAGAGTTCAGAGTCTTCTACTAACATTAGTCATGTTCTGCTACTAATGGATCTCTGTCTATCCTGAGTAGTGCTAAGATGTGCACCATGCCCAGACTCCTTCAAATCTTCTGCCAGCCACTCTTGGACTCCAGGGATCTTTTGGGATTCTAAGAACACTGGCTCAAAGTGCAGTGTGATGGGAAAGAAGGAAGGTGGGAAGGAGGGAAGAAGGGAAGGAAGAAGTCCTTAGCCCAGGGATGCCTGGGTTTGCTTGTTAAACAAATTATCAGAAGAAATTCCTGTAGTCTAATCAGAAATTTAAATCTCTGGAGGACAACACCGGTAGTGCAGGACAGCAGAGGGCCTGAAGCTGTGGAAAAGCCTGAAATCCAAAGCATTGTAGAGATTTCTTATTTGCAATCTCAATCTTCTGTCACTCTGGTGCAAGAAAAATGCAGGGCTCAAAGCCTATTTCCCGCTGAGTCAGACAAAGAGAATTTACAGGTTTTGTGAGGCAGGAGATGACGTTCTGTTTTGATCCTACACTGACTCCTTCACCTTACTTCATCTTTGTGGGGGCGGGGGAGGGGGGCAGCTCAAGTTTATTCATCTGTAAAATGGAGGTGTTCTCACCACAAAGTCTTAAAAAATAATAGTTGAATTCTAAAATTCTCTAGCATCATCTGAGAGAGATGATTTTAGAGGGTGGATTTGGCCATAGGTTTCAGAGTCACAGCTATAAAAACAAAATAATTGAGAGGCAAAATAACCTCCTCCCAACTGTCATTCCTCTTCAGCTCAACCTTTGGTAGAGCCTCAGTGACTTTCTGTTCTGACTTAGTCATTGGTTGGCAAATCTGATCTTCTTGTTTACAATTGGAGTTAAAATTCTTTAAGGAACTGAGTTAGCTATCCCGACATCTTCCTTTTCCCTCTCTTTTCTCTCCTCCCAACCCCCCCCCCCCCCAGGCATATCCTCCTAGAACGTAGTAAGCCCTAACAAGAATTATTTACAAGTGAATAGACATAACCAACATGAAGAACTCAAGAATTTCCTCTGAAGGTTATTGATTGGCTTCTGGCAAAGTTGTTTCTGTTGCCTACATTCTAACAAAACTGCTTTTGTCTTAAAATGTTTATTTTAAAAATTTTGCTCTTGTGCTTAACTCATTGCAAAAATGTTCTCTTTTAGTCTCACAACAGGACAAGAAAGGACATATGAATATCATTTTTCAGATAAGGAAACAAAGTTCTGAAGGGTTAAAGATTTACCCAAGATCACTCAGCTTCTAAGGGTCAGGATCAGGACTTGATTCCAAATCTTTTCAGGTTCCAAAGTCCACATTCATGGAGTAGAGATACTGAGATACTTAGGTATCTAAATTCTTGAAATAAAGCTAGAAATTGCCTCATAATTGAAGAGACACACTGGTTTATGGATATCCATAGAAGAACAATAGCAATGGTAAATTTGGAAACAAAATTCCTCCTCCCAATTTTCAGCCCAGAGTCTCTGATTTTAAGCATCAAAGTCTAGCCTTGAGTTTAATCATGGTGCTCACACAGGTTCACTAGGAGTTTGCAAATGCAACAGACGTTTTTAATGAGAGAAAAAGAAAAGCATTTTTATATAAAGATCTAGGAAAGAAACTGACTGACCTAATCCCATTAGAATGATTTAGACTGTAAATACCAGCTTTACGCTTTCAGCTTATTCTGAGTAAGCAACTATGTATTTTCAACATGCATCCCATAATAGCTCCCAATTCTCCGAACGCCGAAAATCCTTTAACAATCTCTACTGAGCGGTGGAAAGAACACCAGCACTGCATATTGACTGTTCAAAGTCTGTAATAAACACTCTATAGAATGTCACTTGTGTGTATTTTACATGCAATTTGCAATAAATATGTATTTGAACATTAGATTTGTCTTTTTATTCCAAAGAAAATTTTTTTGTAGTTGTCTAATTAAATTTAGTTTAGTTGTCTAATTAAAAATCAGAACACAACTTACTTGTCTATCCTTAGAAGTTATTCCTTCTTTACCTTCTGGTTCAGTAGGGGCTTTATTGATTATGGAAGACTTCTTTTAGCCTCACAGTTTTAACATGACAGATAATATGGAAGTTCTAATGTGATATATAATACAGACGTCAACTCATCCACTCCTCATTTATACCTTTAAAAACATCATTGTGGAATAATACACATGTACATTTTTGTCATTATAGGCACATCTAACAGTTTTCTGCTGCTAATTGCTGACCTCACACAGGTGATGTCACTGACCTCTCAGTGATATTTCAAGCTCTCTGACTCAAACTCACTGACTCTAGTAATTATGGAAAATCAAATTTTGGATGAGAGAACATTAGTTCTTTACTTTTTGTTGCATTTATACAATTTTTTGGTCTGTACATATATAATTTATTTATATATAAATATATAAATGTATTTTATTTACATATTAACAAAATGTTTAGTCATGAAATAGAATTTTTTATTAATATAATTTTCTTATTGGAATTCATAGTTTAGTAAATGAATGAAAACTTCATTTAAAAATCTGTGTCCTTATTGTACCTGTGTTCAGTGGGTTTCTTTAAATTGTAATAAAATAGTTTTACTGGCAAATATCTAGAAAATAATAAATTTATATATATGTGAAAAGACTATTTTAAGCTGTTTGCAAGGATGATTGAAGTTTGACAAATTTAACTCCCAGGATCCATCACTTTTGAGGCCGAGGACTCTTTGTAGGTGGGTGGGTCTGCACAGATGTGTGCTCATGTGTTTCTATGTGTGCAGATGACACTATAGACCACAAATCACAAACCTGGTGGTCATTATCACAGATGTGTTTTGATTTCTTAGTGTGGTGTTTTAAAATATTGAATTTGATGCAAGCATTTATAAATCAGCAAATATTAATAAAAGCAAATTTCTGGAATCTTCTTAAAATGAGAAAATGTGGCAATATTGAACTTATGATCTCTCGTGGCAAAAATTAGGTGGAGTTAGGAAGAGTCTGCTGAAATAACTGGGGCTCATACTTTCCAATCTCCTCCCCTATCATTGCTATACATTTCCTACCTGGTCTCTCTGGGTGTTTGAGTCTGAGGCTCTTGTTTTGAAGAAAGTTCTCTAGGATTTCTAGGTTGGATTAGTCATTGACTCTGTGGATAGTGACTTAAGAGTAAAGAAGTATCAGAAGCTCAACAACCAAATGTAACTGAAGTCCACCTGTGTAGGAGCTCCAATAGCCCAGCTTCTTGGGACTCATGTGAATGAAGAGCCATACCGAAAGAAAAAGGAATACCTTCACAAATCCTTTTGTAGGTGGGAGGAGGGAATTTTTCAAATTTCAATCATCCTGTGAAGCAGCTTGAAATTCTGTAACAGTTCTAACTTTCACTCATTTAGCAGATTATTATTTTGTTGCTATTTGCCAGTAAAAAAGGTTTTATTATAACAGAAAACTTCTGAGTGTAGGTAAAATAAAGACATAGATTTTTAAATAAAATTTTCATTTAGTTACATAAAGCCAATAGCCTGGATTAGGAACACAGCCCTTATTTTCTTTCCTATCCTTACTTCTGGGAGAGAAGTTGATGACTGGGAATTTATCATCAGAACACACTTGTTTATTAATACAAGGATATACTGATATGTGTGTATAGTGCATGGAAACCATCAGATTTGGCTTACACGAAATGAAATGAAAGTAAGGAGGGGGTTTGGCAATTATCCTGGTAATTACCTTGATAAAAACAACAGATCTTTTCCTGTACCCTGATAGATATTTTGGTTTTATATTCATTCTATTACTAAAATTTGCAAATTTGCAAAATCTTCGAGGTAAAATAAATATTCTTTGCTTATGCTTTTGTTGCTATGTAGCTTTTAGATGGATTACTTTTAGAAAGTTCAGCTCACAAGTTTTCCTTATTGACAGTCCTATAAACTTGATTTTAGATCTGTAAGAAATGTCACCCCTCCCCAAAACTGCAATCTTGTGTCTCAGCCCCTTTTCTCACACCCAAGAGAGTGTAATAATATGTGTGAGAGAAGCCAGGCAGGGGCACCTGAGTAGTTGTGAAGGTGAGATCCATCAGCAGCAAATGGTACAGATAAAAGCTGTGTCTCTCTTTTCGTTTTTAACTGAGGTAACATTGGTTAATAACATTATATAAATCTTGAGTGTAAAACATTTAATTCAATATCTATGGTGTCTTTATCACCAAAGTCTAATTTCTATCTGTCATTATACATTTGGGCCCCCTTCCCCATTTTGCCCTACCCCCATCTGCTTCCCCTCTGGTAGCTACCAATTTGTTGTTTGCATCTGTGAGTTTGTTTTTTGTTTTGTTTTGTTTGTTTTATATTCCACAGATGAGTGAAATCACATAGGACTGTGTCTCGTTAATGAAACCTCTTGGCTCCCCTATTGCCCTTTGCCTAAATTTGGGTTCTAACTTTCTTGTCTGGGGAGGATAGCTTTTGGGAGGTGACATTCCACTTGCTGTAAATCTGCCTAAGTTATAGTTTCTGGTCTTGGGTCACGACCCCAAACAGGAAGTGCCTCTGAATTCCTCCAAGCATGGTATGTAGATTAGGGGGCAGAGTTTAGTACATAAATACCCAGCTGCCACCTTTCATGTTTACAAGGGATCAAGACTAGGTCACTTAGGGTCAAGAATATATCCTTCCTTCTTCCTCTGAAGGAGCAAATCGTGTTGTCTTACACTCTAGGTGAAGTCCAGACTTCAACTCCAGAGCTATATTTAGTCTGGAGTTTTTCTATGATGTTACCGATACTCACTCTGTAACTGCTATGAGCCTTAAAGAATTATATGAATAAAGTGATTTCAACTTAATTTGTATTTATGTCTAATATGTTTTCTGGGGGGAAATTTAAAGCCAAAACACTGAAGGATGAGGAAGAGAAGTAAAAACATCATATTTGTTTTTGCAACTAATATTTGAATATAAATTAGAGTTTGAGTAGAATGGTAGAAAAACAAAAAACAAGATTGAAAGGTGTCTCAAAGGTCATGTCCACCCTTCTTCCTGAGGATGCATGAATCACCAGCTTGCTCTGATTCCTTTTTTCTGAACTGCTTCATTTTTTTCCCCATGATTTTGCTACTTCAGGAAACCACAGTGTTTGGCTGATAGAAAATTTGTAGCAAAGCCATATGATGAGAAACCTATTTCTGCCCCCCTGTCAGTGACATACGAACAGTATCTAGTATGTAGTAGACTTTGCCATGTAAGAAAATGCTGTTCTTAGCTGGCTATAAAGAAATTTAAAAAATAAGGCCTGTATCTGTGATTTTTGAACTTTTAACTATTAGGTTTCCTGTATATCCTAGGAAATGTTCCTCTGGTGAATAAACTTGGAAACACAGAAAAATGCCTTCTTTACATTATCATTTCCATTAATTTGACCGAGTATTGACCAGTATAAATTATTTATGTGAACATTGGGAGCCTCCCTAGATGCAAAGCAATCTGTTAAAGATTTGCTATCATACTAGTAAAATGGGGTGTGTGGTGGGCAGAGGAGTCATATGGGTTTAGGATCATTTGTCCTCTAATTTGCATTTGGAAATGAATTTGATGAAATATACTGTAAAAAAAAAACCTACAGAAATCCAAATTCACTAACAGCATAAATCAAAATAATGAAAAGAACCACTGGTAATATGCCAAAGATGATGATCAAATGGGAGATTAGAAAGAAGGACTTAAACTTAGAAGAATAAGCTGACTCATGCCTTAATTTGATTTCTAACAAACATGTTTATCTGCGAGGTTTTCTAAGGGGTAGAGAAAAGGGAGAAAAGCAAAGATGGACAGAGAACCAATACTTAATGTGCTTTTTTCCTATACTTATTGGTGTCACTGAATCTTGTAGTTGTCTATAGGCAAGGTCTAGCTTCCAGGAATAGCCAGTAGTCCTCTATTGCAAATAATTGACAATAAGTACACTTACTATTTTAACTGCTTTATAGATCTTAATAATTGTAATGCTTGCATCAAGCATGTGAGGTAGGCACTGACAATAATCTCCTTCTGTAGCTGAGGAAATGTAGGCACCATGAGCTTAAGTGCCATGAACAAAATCACACAGCTAGAAAGTAGAAGAGCCAAGAATTAAACCCAGGCATTGAGTTCTAGACACTGCACTCATAATCATTGTGCTAAATGACTCTCAAAGATTTAGTTCTATATTTTACAAAGTTTGGTTTGAAATTCACCTGTATCAGATTTTCCTGGGGTGCTTCTTAAAAGTTTTCTGGGCTAGTATATCAGAATATTTGGGAGTTGGGCCTAAGAATTTGGGTTTAAAAACTCTCTTTTGCACACTAAAGTTTGAGAATCACTGATCTGGGGAGTGGGGGTGGCAGATGGAAAGGAACTCTTTTTGGTCTTCAAGGCCCTTAAGAACACACTCTCCAGATTTTGTATGTAAGATCATGTCACAGCATATAGAGATAGTCTCACTTCTTGCTTTCTAATCTGGATGTCTTTCATTTCTTTTTCTTGCCTGATTGCCCCGGAAAGAACTGCTAGGGCAATGTAGTATAGAATAGTGAAAGTAGACTTCCTCTTCCTATTCCTAGCTCTCCAGATTTTGAAGGGAAGAATTGATGGATTGATGCTAATATATTAGAAATTCACTATTGAAAGCTATAGTTTGGTATCTGACTTGGATTCCATCAAGAGAGGCTTATCCAGCATAAATACCAAATGCACTTCTAATTCATTCCTATCAGGGTTCTAGGCCACAGATTTGGACATATAGAGATTCTTAGTAAACCAATTGGTATGAATGAAGTTCAATCTTAAGGTATCACCCCTCACCCCAGCTCAGGGTGGGGGCTAGGTATATCAGTGTTCTCTCTTTATGGAGATTTGTTTAAGTTAAATAAGTGCCATTTTCCAATTACATATGATTACAATGATTACAATGATTAAGTCTTATGTCCACTGGTAAACATTTCTGGGGATAGGACCTGGAATATGCATATTTAAAAGCTCCTGGACAACTGTAATCCACCTTTTAGTTAAGAAAAACTGCAGTGTGGAAGCCAAGCTTTAGAGATCACCTAATGTCATTTGATTCCTATGAAGTTGTCACAAACAGTGTATTCATAGAGATAAAGAAATAAAGAGGCTGTTCCATTTACTATGGCTACCTACATTACCTCCAAACTAAATGGTATAAACCAATCATTAATGATGCTCTAAGATGCTGTTGATCATAAATTCAAACATGGCTTACCATGAATCACTTACTCTGAATCATGATGTTTGGGACTTTGGATAGAAGACGGGAAAGCTAGGGGCTGAGATTATTAGCTGAGAATATTCACCAACATATCTGACTGTCAGTTGGAACACCTCTATGTGACCTCCCCATGGGTCCTGGGGTTCTTCACAAGATATCTGAGTTCTCAACAAGGGCAAGAATCCCAACAAGGCAGAGACTGAGATGTCATGTAGCATTACTTTCAATGCATTCTATTTATTAGAAACAAGTCATTAAAGTGGACCATATTCAAAAGAGAAGAATTAAACTCCATCCTTTGTGGGGAAAGTGCCAAAGAATTGCAGATATATTTTAAAACTATCATCACAAATGCTAATGAAAAAATATAGTAACAATAATATCTGAATTATTGAGCACTTATGTGTCAGATTCTCTTCTAAACATTCTATGTAAATTACTCCAGTCCTCCCACAACCTATAAAACAGGTAATATAATAATCTCTCTGTTAAAGATAAGAATTCTAAGATTGCATAACTTTTCCAAAAGCATAACTTGCTCAAAAGTAATGGTCATGGGATCAAAACCCAGGTAGTCTGGCTCCAGAAAAATTTTTCTATTCACCACTGGATATTACAATAGAACTGAGGAGACATTGGACCTAATCCAAAGTACTAATTTGGGGAGCAATCTATTATGCGTTGTTTCTCATACCCCAAGTCCCATTCTGAAGAAAGATGACTATTCAACTTTCTCTCTTTATCCTATCCTGATTAACCATGGAAGGATATCTCCCTATGGTCATCATCTGTAATAACCTTGGTGGGAGAGCTCTGTAGAATTACCACAAAGTTACTAAGTAGATCAAAAGCTTCCTCCTTTCTGTAGCTTGAATGTAAATCTCTCCAAGGATAAACTGCCCAGAGCGGGCCTGTAGGCAGGAGACACACAGAAAATAAATCAGAAAGCCTCCCTAGAAGGCAGAAGCTCTGCGAAGCAGGAATTCAGAAGAGTAGAGAATAGAGATACATGTGTTCATGCGAACCAGAGAAGTGAAAAACAAAGGCAGAGAGTAGCTATGGCCCATAAAGGACTAGAGCAGGCAGACCGATGCCCATATCTAAGGAGTGTTTGCCGGTAGCAGCAGACTGGGTGTATAGTGTCCTGAGCACCTTGAAAGGAGCTGCAACGTAGTCTTTTCCTGCAAGTCAGCCAGACTGGAACTGGTGGAGGGGCACTCCCAAAAGGAAACCAAATCTCACCCTGCCAGGCTTCAGATCTGATGTTCCCTCGGTTCCTAAGGGACTTCATGGTTTGAGGCAGAAGCAAGACAGACCACGTTAATATATTTTTGAATGCTTTACTCACACGTTCGATTCCCACACCCACACCCACCCACACACACGCACACGCACGCACGCACACGCATGCGCACACACACGCACACACGCGCGCACGCGCACACACGCACGCACACAATACAGAGGCAATGAAGAATGAATAACGAACCAGTCCAGTAAGACAGATGTCAGGCTTAGGCTGGTCTGGGTACTGCAGCTGGCGAGTTTCCGACTGGGCAGCGCCTCGGGTGGCAGATGCCTTGGTAAAGTCTCCAGCACTGGGAGGTCAGTGAGATGGGAGTGATCCACTGTCCGTCAGAACTCCAGCATTTGTATCCGTCCTCTCACAAGCCTTACCCATGCCAGATGGCCGGTGTGGTGTCTTCTCGGCAGTGCGCGAGCATGTAAACACCTTATTGCTGGGTTCCCACATGTCCTGACTGCGCATGTTCTAACTATGAAGTCAGTCTGGTTTTTGAAATGGAGTCACTTATGTCAATGTCTATAGTGCTGTGTATATACAGTTGACCCCTGAACAATAAGACGGCTTATGAGTGCTGCAAAGTCTGAAATCGGGGAGTAAGTTTTAACTCCCCCCAAAATTAACAATAGTTGGCCCTTCCCACTGGAGGATTCAACCAACTGTTGATGGAAAACAGTGTCTTAAATCTGCGGTTGGGAAAACACAATTGGGAATACCAAAATACTGTTTTCGACCCCTGGTTTGTTGAATTTGCAAAATGTGGAATCTGCTAATGAGAAGTGCAAGGCTACAAAGGGCCGACCATATTTACTGGAAGGTAAACATCTCTGTGTAAGTGGAGCCACATAACTCAAACCCAAGGGTCAATTACATTTACAAGAGTTACTTTTATGTATCTTCAGTGTTTAGCTCTTGGTGAAGTTTGTGTGTACTAACATGGATGAGCCCCACCCTGTGCATCCTTTAGCAGATCCTCACTTTCTGACATAAGGTGAGCTTTCTTTCAGTCCCTTATGCTTAAAATGCCCTCACCCACTAACTGTGCTACTAATGAGTTATGTGGCCTGGGATAGGTCCCTTCCCTGTTTGCCTCAATTTTCTTGTAGGTAAGTTGTGAGTTGGACCAGATAATGTCTGCATTCACTTCTGGCTCTGAAGTTTATTATTCTGAACTTCAGTGTGGAGGGATTGGTTATAGTCTGATAGCAAAGTTATGGCGATCCCCCCATCCTCTTTATTCCGAAGCCCCTCTCCAACCATAGTTATTTAAGCTTGAGACTTCTGTGTTGTAAGGAATCCAATTGTGGTGCCAACTTGCAAATTAGCTGTGCTGCCTCTGGGCAGCCGCCATGCTGGCTTCCCTGGGTTTATGTGGTGTTTTCTGTGGAGCTAGCAGGTGTGTGAGTGTCCTGACCCTGTCTTTTCTCATTTTACAAGAGGCGGTTTTTGCTAGAGAGAGATGAAAATAAACTATGGGAAGTTACAAACATGCTGATGGGAACTGAGGTAAAATGTGGAAAGGCTGCTGGATTTGGTGTGGTCAGAGGTGACTGTAACTACTGTCCAGGAAGGAAATTGGGAAAGGATGGTTTCACAGATTCTACTTAAAATTCTGTTTCATCTCCAGCAGGATTTTCAGTGAAACAGACCAGTATTTGCATTTCAGAAAAATAAGGGGTAAGAAAAAAAAAAAGACAGAATTTTGGACCTGGAAGGGCCCACGGGGACTTTTGTGTTAACCTCTGCCTCCTCACATGCTTTCATCCATCTCTTCCCTACACGAGCTTGAATTTGGAGGAAACCATAGGCAGAGCTCCAGATGGAACATTTGGAGACCTGGAAACAGTTTTGGCTCTGAGCCTAGCTCATTGTGTGACTGTGGGCAAAACCTTCTTGGGGTTCTCAGTTTTTCCATTTGTATACTAAATATAATATTGTCTGTTTTTGCTTATGTCACTAGAATTTTGTTCCAGTTAATGAAATATTGGGCTCTCTTCTCCCCAGTTTCTCAGTAAATCCCTTGCATTAAGCTAAATATTTCCAGAAAAATACAGATTAACTCTTTCAAAACTTCAGGGAATTGTTTTATGTATCCATAGTGTATTGAACTAAATAGCATCCTTATATGGTCCACTTAGAGAATAGAGCACCAGAAATGCATTAAATAGTCTGAATGGTACCCTAGAGGCCTGAAAGAGTTCATGGGCTTGCCTCTGGTAGTAGAGCTGTTTTGATGCCAAGACATGACATAGGACACAGGAGAAAGAGAAGGCCGAAAAGTCTTTACATGGGGGAAAATTTAGCAACTCATTAGTAATAACTGGATTGTACATCCCTTTCACTCCCTTTTCCCCTATCTAATCTCTCTCTTTCTCTCTCTCTCTCTCTCCCTCCTTCTCCTTCCCTCCCCACCAACACATGTGCGAGTGCATGTGCGTGCACACACATACACAGTCTTGGTATTACGCTGCTTACTGGAATGGGAAAATCAAACTGAGTCAAGTAGAAAAAGTACTTTAAGTTCTTGGTAAAAGAAAGAAATACACTTCATTCTCTACTGCTCTTTGTATTCTAAAAGTTCATTGAAGTAGGGAATTTTTTCTTTTCTTCTCTCCCCCTATTCACAGGAGCACAATTACTCACCTGAGGGTCATGGTTGATTTATTTGAACCCTGGGATCCAATGAAAAAACAGACTTAAAAAAAAAAAGAAAAAAGAAACAGACTTTTTTGAGTATATTAAGAAACCTAGAATAACAGGTAGTAAAACTTCACTGATAGCCCATTAGTAGGAAGATAATGTCAAAATTTTTGAGATTGAAATTCAAGGAACTTCTTTGTCTGGTTCTAACCTAAGTGTGCTACCAGTAGGATAGAAGCTTCTTTGAAGCAAAGACTTTGACCACATTGATCACTATAGCAGGGCATTTTGTGCCTGTCATTTTGAACCTGAGGATGTCATGAACTAAGAGTTGCCTAATGTCTTGGTATATTTGAGAACTTAACTATTAATATGGACAGAACAGCTATAGCCTCTTTCTCCATGTCCCTAGGTTTTTCTCTGTGTTTTCATTCAATATGCTCACTTCTTTTATCCACTCTCCCACTTCCTTAAAGTGGCTTAATGAAATTGCCACAAATATACATTATTAAAAATTTTTAATATTGCTATAATTCTGATTAAAATTATGGTTTAAAGCCCTCAGGGTTAAAACATAGAAAGTAACTATGTTTTTTATTCATTGGTATATTCCAACATGTAGTATTGTGCTTGACACTTGGTTAACATTAAATAATATTTAAAGAATGAGTAAATGAATATTATTTCTCACTATTTTCCTTCTTTTAATTTTGGCCACACATAGTGGCCTATTTGCACAATAAATGAGTGAAATCAGAGTTGTGAGTCTGGATTCAGGTATGGTATTCATGGTAGGAACTTTGATAAATGAAAGAACATATGCTCCAGTTGCAAGTGTGTAGGTCTTACCTATTGTTGCCACATAGGAGTATTGGACTGGTTTTGCCAGATATTCTTGTTTTCAAAAGAAGCTGAAAATCCTTATTTTTACATATATTTTTTAGTTTTAAATAATGACTCAAAAACTTAAAAGAATGCTATGCAGTGTTAAAGAAATTAAATAAACAGATACATACTATGTTCATGGATTAGAAGACAATACTATAATGATGCAAATTCTCCCCAAACTGACCTATAGAATTCATCAGTTCTATGTTTCTATATATGTAAGAATTAATGGGTCAATTCTAAAATTTATCTGAAAATAAAAGTGTCAAGAATAACCAAGGCATGGGGTGTAGTCTACAGCATAGAGAATATAGTCAATAATGTTGTAACAACTATGTATAGTGCTAGGTGGGTACTAGATTAATAAGGTGATTACTGTGTAAATTATTTAAATGTCTAATCACTATGCTGTACACCAGAAACTAATATAAAATAATATTGATATCAACTGTGACTAAAGAAATAAACAACAACAACAACAACAACAAAGAATAGCAAGGCAATCTTGAAGAAAAAGAACAAAGTTGGAGGATTTACACAATACCAGATATAAATAAATTTATGTAAGAGAGAAATAGATCAAAGTCCAAAAACAAAAAGGGTTGCTGTGTAAAATACATATTTTATGAATGACTTACATGAAGAATATATAAAAACATCTACATATCAATGAGACATACAACCTAATAGAAAAATAGACTGAAGACTTGAACTTCATAAAACAGGATATGTAAATGTCCAGTAAGCATCTGAAAAAAGTGGTCATCTCAATAATCATTAGGGGAATGCATGAAAACTACAAATGCTTGCGATACTAGTTGGTGGAGCTATAAGTAGACACAACTGCCTTGGAAAACTACTTGTTAGTATCCACTAAAGCTGAGTATACACCTGCACTATCATCAAGCAGTTCCATTTTCATCAGAAATGTACCCACATGTGAACCAGAAGACATGTACCAAAATTTTCAGAGAAGATTCATTTATAATACCCTTAAGCTGACAGCAACACGAAGGTCAATTAATATAGCGTATAAATAAAATGTGGTGTATTCATAAATGGAATACTGTATAGTGATAAGAAGCAATGCATGATTGCTACCTGAAACAACATGGATAAATCTCACTAGCACACAAAAGAAGTCAGACACAGAATTATATACATTACATGATTTCATTTATATAAGCGTGAAAAACAGACAAAACCAATTGGTAGTGGTAGAAGTCAGGGTGGTGATTACTCTTAGCCTGTAGTGACTGGAGGGGCCATAAAGAAGACTTACGGGGTGTTAGTAGATGTTCTGTTTCTGAACCTTTGAGGACTTACAAATGTGTCCAAGATTTGTAAAAGTTCATTGACTTGATATATACAATCTGTGCATTTTTCTCAAAGTATGTCATTTTTTTTAGAGTACTTTAAAAAATACTGTGTATATCAAGCAAACGTGATTGTAAATAAAACAAATAAAACTATGGTTTATTTATGTCATTTATCCTAGATCAAATTTCTGATTGAGCCACACTGGTATATTCACCATTGTTATTTGCTTTCTGTTATTTTATACACTTCTGTTATTTCCTTTCTTGGGGCTTTTGTCTGTGTCTTCTGCTTGGACTTCTCTCCCTACGTCTTTCTACCATTCAGTCTTTCAACCCACCGTGGACCTAATTTTCTTTAGTGATTATTATTTGTATAGCTCATCTGAATCAGAAACTGAGTAATATTTAATTACACTTTATAGTGATAGGTTTTATCTCTTCAAAAGTCTTCCCTGGCTCCCAAACACCGGTCTTTATAGATCAATACAAAATGACAAAAAAAAAAGACAATGTAGCTTTTATCATAATGCAAAACACATTATATCTAACAGATGTTCTTCATTTCTACTTAGTGGACTTTTTTACTCTTTTAGTATTAAGATGGATTTCCTTCATGAAATGATAGAATTAACTGATGGTAAAGGTTTGGGGGCGGGTCAGACTGGTTGTATTCAAATCTGAGTGTTGCTGAGATCATTGACTTTTGTAGAGCTCAATTTCCTGAAAAGTGGGGATGATAACACACACACACACACATATAATATATATGTTTGTGTTTATATATTTTATATGTAAAATACTATATATAACTAGTATATAGTTATATATGTATCAATAATACAATATTTTAAAGATATCAATAATTAACCATGTTTTATATATTTACAAAATGTCAGAAGGTTGTTATAAATTTTAAGTGAAATAAATAAAGGTTGTTATAAATTTTAAGTGAAATAAATAAAGCCCTTAGACCCATGTCTGGTACTCAGAGTGCACTCTGTAAATGTTAGTGATTTTCATGATTTAGCTGGACAGAAAAAAAGTTGGCATCTCTATCTTATCTTGTCTGTCCCTCCCATTAATTTTTTCCCCAAGAAAATATTGGTCCATGAAATTTTAAAGATTCACATCCATTCACCTAGATTGTATGGTCTCCAAGAGTATGGCCCATGCCTTATATTTCTTTTAAGCATATAATATCATATGAATAGGGTACATGTTTCACCTTATTGTTCCAATTTTTTTCTAAGCTTGTTGGTATGCCTCTATGGTAAAGTGCAATAATAACATATATTTCTGTATACCTATTTGACTAATACCATTTAGTAACATGTTAATTATCCTCCTCAAAACTTAAAACTCAAATTTGTAAAATTTGTCTTCTTTTCAAGATACTTTCTTCAACAAATAATCAAGAATAATGCTCTAAGAATAACAGCAAAAATGCAAACAAGAATAATTCCTTCCCAAGTTTCAGACAATCTGCTGTCTTTTGGTATAACTATTAATAACTTTGGGATAAGAAGATCTGAGGAAAATGCACAATGAAGGACAGACACCAGACACTCAGAAAATACTCTGGTTGACTTTAATTAGCAGTGATCTTCATGCCACTAAATTGATTGTTATTTTAAACAGCTATCACTGACAATGGGCTGGCGTGAAGGAGGCAGCAGTAACTGTCTAAAAGATAAACATTATGGCTTTAAGGCAACATAGCAAAAACTAAGTAAGGTGCTTTATCAATGTTGAAACTGTTGTAGATAAATTTGGAGACTAGGGATGGGAAGGAGGGAACTGAGAGAAGGAATCAGGGTGGTAAGTCTAGAAGAGTACCTCTGGAGAGAAGGGGGACATTTCTTCCTCCCTTTTCACCCTTATAATTCTCAACTTTAAAAAAAATTACCTGCTTTCTATACATAACTTATATCCAAGTATCCCTGAGGTTGTATATTTTCGAGGCTAAAGTAAAAGAGTAAACCAAATTTCTTTGACAAATTTCAATTTAAACCATTGTATTAACCATAGGATGATTTACAAGGCAGATTATGGGCAAATTTTTAGGACTCTCCAAATGGTAGAGTCTTGAGTATAACCCTTATTTGACTCACAGAACTTTCCTTTTAAATTTCTTTTCTAAGAAATTCAAATTCCTGAGTAGAATGGTGGGGAAGATGGGGCACTGCTTTGGAAGTTTTATTAGGATGGCATAAAGGCACAGGTGCATAGCATAATTATTCCATCCACATTCAATTTCATTGCCAAGTAGGGCCAGTTGGAGCTTCTAAGGATTCCACTTGACTGACAGATCACAGAGCACTGAGGCATGAGGCATGATACAGCAGCTGCTCGTGTTTCTAAAATTTTAAGAAAGCCCTAAATTTCAAGAGGGAAGGCAACTGAATTAATATTACTAGGAAAGTGCACAACACCCTCATAAAGTTTTTGTCAAGGCTCTTCAGTTGACCTTCAACCTCAGATCTGTGCCATAACATAACCATTATCATTTTATCAATAAGCTATACCCATATTTTGTCTTAAAAAGAAGGAAGTACAAAAGCCAATTTTGGCAATGGTTCACTATTAAAAGCTGCCTTTTAAGAAGAGGAAATAACACTATTACCTGTCAGAGTTATTCTTGTTTATATGGTACATATTGTAGTATGCAACATACAGATTTTGATCAAGTGCATCTTTGTGTATTTTTTGTATTTACTCTTTATTTTTTATTCATGGGGATAATCTTCATCTGATCCTAGGTGCAGGTCTGAGCTACTCTCCTGTAAGCTAAACAACAGTCCTATGGTCATTTTAAGTCATAAGCATAGCTTTAACTCAGTCTTGACAATATCCAAGGCCATGCAAAGTCCAAACTCCAAATATAATTTAACACCAGAGCTTTCCTGCCTGAAATCTGAAATCCTAAAGTCTCTGCTGTTTCAGCTTGACACCTACAGTAGGAAACCAAGCAAGTTTATCTCCTCTTTCTTCTTCATACTACCTGCTCACCTCCTTTCAGGGTCAAGTGTGATAAAAGGATAAGATCATGCTTGCTGGGCTAGGTGGCTTTGGCTCTCTGACTTGGCAGTCAAAGCTGGCCTCTCTTGGAAATCCTGATTAACAGGGCTTGGAACAAAAATGGACTCTTTCTCATGTGCAGCAATCTCATGGACTAGATCCTTGTTGAACTCCTCTTTCCTGTAGTTAATTTTACCTCCATTATGCATCTGTAACACAGGTATTCACTAGCAACTTCTTGCTCAGTCTTTGGGTGTCTCCAGCCTCTTTCTGTTAAGGTCATCTCATACCTCCACTTAACCAACTGAACAGGACACAAGAATAACAGAGACCACTCTTAGGAGTAGATCACTCTGGTCAACAGGAAACATCCCACATCTTTTGCTTAGGCAAAATCAGAATAAGTAATGCAACCCCCACACACAACTTCCTCTTGAATTCACCACCAAAGCAGTTAGTTAGGCCCTCTTCAACCATCTAGATTTCACCAAATCCACCCACTCTCTGTCTTAGATGCTGCCTCCAGAGTGATTCAGGCAAGAGTCTTCTGTTACTGTCATCCACAAGAAATGTATTTCAAACCATGCTTTCCTCATTATGGCTTAAGGTGAGAAGGAGATGAGGGAGATTGACAGGTGAATAGGGAGACTTAAACCATGCCACCACCTCTCTCCTCTTGATTCTCAGATTCCTTTTTGCATCATCCATCTGCTTGAAGCATCCAGTTGACATGCAACAGGTTCTTCAGGGCCATTTCTTTGTAAAATTCTCTGTAGAATGAGATATGTCTCATGCTTACATTTTTTACTGCAATCAATTATATTAATATTAGAGTCTAAGAAACAAAAGCAGAAAGAATCCAATTGTATCATCTTATTATTTGTGTCTCACAGTTTGCAAAGTGTACAGTCTTATGATTTCAGCTATTTCTCACTGTAGAAAGAAGTAAGCCCCAAGAATCAGACATGCCAAACCCTTTCTGCTGGTGAAAAACAGAGTTTGAAAAGGTTATGTGACATGCACAAGTTCGTATTACTTTCACTGCAATTATTTATTTGAATCTTCCGTGGGTTGAACTCCTTAAAGGATGTTGTACTCATGTTTGTATCCTTAGTACTTAGTGCATAATAGGCAATGGATAAATATTTATTTATAGAACAATATATCCAAGACTACTAATGCCCAGTGAAGAAATTCAGAACATACCATTGCAAAATACGCTGCTTTGGTATATTGATTATTCAGAGCTGAAGGTGCTTGAGAAATAGCGGATTCAAGAACTCTCTGACCTCCCACTTTTTATCAAAAAGCAGGTCATAAAATGTTCTATGGAAAGGTGCCCTGCTTGTACCAAGACAAGAACATTCTTATTGCCAAACACTGACAATCAGTGTTGAAATGATCTGCACAAACCTTCTAAAATAACCTTTATCTTCTATTAATTTTCCCCATCTATTTCCTAGTCACTGTCCCATAATTTACTGTCCCTGGTCCACCCTCTTTGTCTTGTCACAGCCCTACATTTTGTTGTTCTTTGTTTTAAAATGCATATAAGTTTTGGGGCCTATGGTTTCTTGGAGTATTTTCCTTTTGATGATTCCCATGTACACATACTTGTAAACATCTTAAACAAAATTTGCATACTTTTCTCCTGTTAATCTGTTTTATATCAGGTTAATTCTTAGGTCCAGGGACAGAACCTAGGCGGGTAGAAGGAAGTTCTCCTGGTCTGCCTTAGGCAAGTTTTTTCCCCACTGTATACCAACTAAACCCTTATCATACACGTGGTCTGATTTCTGATAACCCATGTGATCCTTTATCAATCCAGGAGAATTTTTATTTAAGGCTAACCCAGCAAACCAAAGATGTCCAAAACTCTGTGAGAGTTATTATGGTTAAATCTGCTCTTAGCTTGCACCAAATAACATTTAATGAGTGCCTTTTATATGACAGGCACTGTGTGGACTATGAGAGAACCACATACAAGTTAAGAGAAGGTTCCATGTCTTGCAACCCATCCTAAAGCAGATCTGAAACTCAGGAAAGCTCTGGAACTTATAGAACCTTTTGTGAAGGCAGATATTCCAGACAGTTGTGTTTGGAGCTTTTAGAAGATAAATTAATCCAAAGTGGTAAACCCCCTTTCCTATAGGGTCAGGCAGGTAACACACAAGAATAAACAGGGTCAGGTGAAAGATAATAGGAAGAGATGAAGGTTAGGGTAAACTGGAGTACACCTGCCCAAGGTAAAGAATTACTCAGCTCTAGTTGAAGTGATCATAGAAACTCAGAGATTCCAATCTTCTAATTTTGCCAAAAATGCTAGAAATCTGGACTTACTTTAAATGTAAATTTTCTCCATTCGAACACACAATGCTGGCCAAAAAATATATGAGAGTGGGCTGATAAATTTTGCCTCCACTGTAATATTTTTTGTTACATTAGACATATCTGTATATAACCAGTTCTATGTGTTCTCATGGTATTTCTCCCCATCATTCCTGACCTTGCACACAGAGATGCTTATTGTTTCACCCAGTGCACATTGAAATGGAAGTGTGTTCAGATATTGTATTTGAACAGTATGAAGTTATTGAATTCTTTACAGTGAAAAAAGTTCCTCCAATTTTTTTTTGAAAAATTTGAAAAAGAAGGTGAGGACTTCTTAAAGAAGATCATTACAGGTGATGAAACCTGAGCCCGTTATTATGACCCTGAGAACAAAAGGCAGCTCATGGAATACTGCCACAGGAGATCAGCACAGCCCCAAAATTTCAGAACTCAGGCTTCAGCTGGGAAGGTGATCCCTTAAAGCAGTTTTATTTAAGTGAAGGATGAAATCTTTCCTTTAAGTGAAACTGCTGAGGGTTTCCTACCACAGTATTATATTTATCATATATCCACATCCATATGTTATTATTGTTCACACAAATCTGAAAGGTACTCACTTTTTGAGCAAGTGATTGTTAGCTGGTTGTTATGTTAATGGCCATTAAATGATGGCATGCTACAAGTCAGATGATAAGCAGTTTACAGCACAGATATTTCTTTAAGAGCCATTTTCTCTCTGATTTAGATTCCTATTCTTACCCTCTGTCAAGGGCTCTGGACACAGCTTTATCTGCTGCAGACTGTGTGATTCTTCTGCTTACCCAGTTGCTTGTATCAGAGCTCTCTTAGGTCTAGATGGAAATAATTCAGTACCTTTAAGTGTGATAACCTAGTGCTCTGAGGAAAGTATAGATTTTCTGGAACACTAAGCAATGAGTAGTTTATATTTGTTTGCTTTTTAATGTATTAGGGCTACAAGTTTGAGACTGTAGAACTTTTGATGTCAGATATGAATAATAAACAAACACCAGCCTGGTTTTTGGGTGGCATTGTAGTTATTAAGGGAGAGGCTTAAATTAACTTGATAATTGATTTGATAAATGTGTCAGTGTATGTCACTTACATGGCATGAACACACATACACAATTTATTTATCTATCTCTCTATCTATCTATTTATTTATTTAGAATAAGAGCAGTTTAAAAGGTCAACATTGGCAGACTAATTCTACAGATTGTAAAGAAATAAAGCTTTTGTTAAATGCTTGTATTTATGATTCATTTAGTGTGGAGAAGTTTTAATTTCTGACCTAGATACTTAAAGTAGCTCTCTTCTGGAAAAAAATAATAGGTAGCTAGACAACAACAATAACAACAGCAACAACAAAAGCACATGTCCTAATTAAAATACCTAAAATGTTTTATTTTACATCCTTCGTCTTGCAATTGTTTTTGTATCACAAAGTTAAAAAAATAGTTTTTTGGGGGTTAAATCAGAGTTTAGTTGCTAGTTGGGAAATGTCTTATATACCTGTATTATGTATCACCTGAACTAAAATATTTTAGGTTCTATTGCAATCCTGATAAATTGGAGATTCCAAGGTTTCATTCTCTAAAGAATATGGCATTTAAGCAGTATAGTTCAATAGGCAATCTTGTCTCTTCCCTCAAATTAAAAAGGAAATCTGTTCTTTGTTTGTATCACTTAAAGGACATTATGGGGATCCAAATTATAATCATCATATTATTTTCTCCCCTATTTTTTCACATTTTTTTTTTGTTCACAACTCACTGTCTCCTTTTCTTCCCCCATTCCATTCCCCCCAGACTCTCTCTTTACCTAGTCTACATGGCTTTTACTCTCTATGTTCCCTCTTCCCTCTCTCACAGCTCCTCTTGTGAATCACCTTTTCCTCTTTCACTGTTCTCTCTTTCTCCATGTCAGTCCAGGAACTGGAAGGGAACAGGGAGAGGTGAATTTGTCTTCTAATTACCAAATGGTGGCCATGGGGGGATTATGTAAATCAATAACTTTTATGTTATTGCATATGGCGTTAAAAGGTTTTCTATCTTGTTTGCTTTCATAATATTGATTAAGCAAAGAAATTGGTAATTAACTGTTCATAACTGAATGTTCTGGAGAGGATGAGATTGAGCTTTTATCATTATAATGGTGTTACTTCCTGCAATGGTGTCAATACTGTCAAGCTCCTCCATTCTGTACCTATTAGGGTAATAAGGCTGTCAAGGCTTTGTGTTTTCATATTTTTTCAACCTTTAGGAATGGCGACAGTAGAACTTATTATCAGTGGTGATTAGAGCAGTGCTCAGCCTTCAAACTGCTCCACAATCTGGCGCCGGTTTTGGTTTCCTGCCTGTCCTAGTTATGTTCCCCATGCCCAGTATATTATTTATATCTCCACTAATAGAGCAAATTGCCTTGAATTATGTATACTCATGTACACAACAGTCTGCATTAATGGATGATAAGCTCCATAGCATCTTAAACACAGCATAGGCTGAGTAACTAAACAACTGTTGGGCTGACACGAACTACTTCCCGTGTTGTAGACTCTCAAACTTCAGGGTGAGTCCACACTGTGACCTTGTTTTGTTTGACCGCCAGCGGGGTAGTGGTACATACTTTTGAATGAGAGATAGTATCAATAGACCTAGTATGATCAGAATTTTGAGAGTCTTCTCCCTTCTAAACTCAGCAAATATTTTCTGAAGATGGTGTAAAATACATGAAATGGGGCTCCTTGGGAAACACAATCAGTAATGACTCAGTGTTCGTCTTTGGGAATCTTGTTGTTTTGTTTGTACAGTTTAATTCACATGGAATATAAGATGAAACAGGGAAAACCTATTCTATTTCCTGCCCCGTTAAAAACATTCGTGAGGTATGAATGCATATGTGTATTTGGAGTATTTTCCACTTGGATTCACGGCCTGTTCCTTTATTGGCAATATTTCTAAATAGTTTTCTAGGGACAACCATAACATTGGTAAATGTAATTATATAATTAATGCTTCAAAGAGAAATAAAGGGTAAATGTTCTTAGGCTCTTACTACTGAGGAAACTGAACCAACCATTCCATTGATAAACCCATGACATTTAACAAACAATTGCTGCAGAGTCCTTACTGCCAGAATATCTGGACTCTGTAAGTAGTATAACTCTCTTATTGGTAACAAATGACAGATTCAAGTTCTCCTGGGATGGGCTTTCTTGTCTTGTTGTGTTTTGGGTTTTTTCCTGTCTTCCTGGCCTAACTTCTTTGGAGTTGGGCACGTTCTCCTTGACCAAAATTCGTATATCCTTACGTATTCTCCAATAACTATCCAAACGGTGTCCCGTGAACCGACTCTGGCTGAACTTACATGCAGTCTTGGTAAAAATCTGAGCTTTGTGTATATAACCTATTTTATAGAAATTTAGAAAAATTGAAGCTGGAAGGGACTTTATGGAAGTGTTAGCAATAAGAAGAGGATAAGGAGGTGTAGTAGTGCAGCTATAGTAGTGGTACGATTGCAGTGAAGTGTAGCAGTAATCATAGTGTTATGGGCTGAATGATGTCCTTCCCCACCTAACCCCTACCTGCAAATTCATATGTTAAAGCCCTAACCCCCTGTATCTCAGAATGTGACTGTGTTTGGAGATAAGGCCTTTAAAAAGCTGATTAAAATAATGTGTTAGGGTGGGTCCTAATACACTCTTTTCATAAGAAGAAATTCAGACACACAGAGAGATACTAGGGATGTATGCAGAGAGTAAAGACCATTGTGTCATGCTTAGTTTTATGTAGTAACCTGGCAAGACCACAAGATGCCTAGACAGTTGGCCAAAATTATTCTAGATCATTTTGTGATAGTGTTTTTGGATGAGATTTACCTTTAAAACATTGAATAAAGCAGATTGTTCTCTATAATGTGGGTGAGCATCATCTAATCAGTTGAAGGCCTGACTACAACAAAAGGCTGATGTTCTTCAAAGCAGGAAGAATTCTGCTAGCAGACTACCTTTAGATTTTCTTTTTCTTTACTTTTTTTTTTAGTTTATTTTTTCTTTTTATTGTTAGGTTTATTGGGGTGACCTTGATTAGCGAAAATTACGTAAGTTCTAGGTGTACACTTTTACAATACATCATCTATGTGTTGTAGTATGTGTTCATCACCCAGAGCCACTTCTCTTTCTATCACCATGTATTTGACTCGCCCTCCCTCCTCCATCACCACCTTCCCCATACCCTCAGATAATCACTAACCACTAAACTATTGATTGTGTCCATGGGTTTTTGTTTCTTTGTTGCTTTTAGCTTTGTGTTTCACAAATGAGTAAAATCACATGGTTCTTGGTTTTTTTTTATCTGACTTACTGCATTTTGCATGATGGTCTCAAGGTCTATCCATGTTGTCATAAATGGCTCTATCTCATCGTTTCTCATGGCTAAGTAATATTCTATTGTGTATATGTACCACAGCTTCTTTAGCCAGTTGTCTATTAAAGGACATTTGGGCTATTTCCATGATGTGGCCACTGTGAATAGTCCTGTGATAAATGTTGGGGTGCATATATCTTTGCAGACAAAGGTTTTCAATTTTTTTGGGTAGATCCCCAGAAGTGGGATTGCTGGGTCATGTGGTAACTCTATTCTTAATTTTCTGAGGAACCTCCACACAGTCTTCCACAGTGGTTGTACCAGTTTGCACTCCCACCAGCAGTGTACCAGAGTTCCTTTTTCTCCACATCCTCTCCAGCACTTGTTATTCCTTGTCTTGTTGATAACAGCCATTCTCACAGGTGTGAGGTAGTATCTCATTATGGTTTTGATTTGCGTTTCCCTGATAGTGAGGATGAGCATTTTTTCGTAGATTTGTGGACCATTTGTATGTCTTCTTGGGAGAAGTGTCTGTTCAGGTCATCTGCCCATTTTTTAATTGGATTATTTCTTTTTTTTATTTGAGTTGTACAAGTTTTTTTTTATATATTTCAGATATTAGCCCCAGAAGCATTGTTTGCAAATATTTTCTCCCATTCAGTTGGCTGTCTCTTTGCTTTGTTGATGGTTTCTTTCACTGTGCAGAAGCTTTTTAGTTAGATATAGTCCCATCCATTTATTTTTGCTTTCACTTCCCTTGTCTTTAAGGTCAGGTTCCTGAAGTCCTCCTTGAGCCCAAGGTCTATAAGTTTAGTACCAATGTTTTCTTCTATAAAGCTTATTGTTTTAGGTCTTATGTGAGGGTTTTATATGGAAGTCTTTAATCCATTAATTTTGGTGTATGGTGACAGTTTGCAGTTCAGATTCATTCTTTTGCATGTGGTTTTCCAATTTTCCCAGCACCATTTACTGAAGAGGCTTTCTTTTCCCCAGTGTATATATTTTGCTCCTTTGTCAAAAATTATCCGTCCATATATTTTTGGGTTTATGTCTGGGTTTTCAATTTGGTTCCATTGGTCTGTGTGTCTGTTTTTCTGCCAATTATTGACACCTTGTAGTATAGATTGAAAGTGCGGAGTATGATGCCTCCAGCCTTATTCTTTTTATGTAGGATTGCTTTGGCAATTCAAGGTCTTTTGTGCTTCCATATGAATCTGATCAATCTTCTATCTATTTCTTGAAAAAAAAGTCTATGAAATTTTGATGGGAATTGCATTAAATCTGTATATTGCTTTGGGTAATACAGCTATTTTAACTTCCAATCCATGAACATGGAATATCTTTTCATTTCTTTGTATCCTCTTCAATTTTTTTAAATACTGTCTTACAGTTTGCAGTCCTTCACTTTCTTTAAGATTATTCCTAGTTATTTTATTCTTTGTGTTGTGATCACAAAAGGTATTGTCTGTCTCATTTTTTTTCTAAGTTTTGTTGTTGGTATATAAAAATGCAATTCAGTTTTGTAGATTGGTTTTTATATCCTGCAACTTTACTGCATTTGCTTATTATTTCTAATAGATATTTTGGTTGAGTGTTTTGAATTTTCTATATACAGCATCGTCTCATCTGCAAAATGTGACAGTTTAACTTCTTCTCTCCCAATTTGGATGACTTTTATTTTTCTCTCTTGCCTGACTGCTTGTGCTAGAACTTCCAGTATGATATTGAATAGCAGTGGAAACAGGGAACATCCCTGTCTTGTTCCTGATTTTAGGAGAATACGCTTCAGTTTTTTCCGCATTCAGTATATTAGCTGAGGGTTTGTCATATATGGCTTTTATATGTTTTATTCAGTGTTTTGATCAAAAATCGATGTTGTATCTTGTCAAATGCTTTTTCTCCCTCAATTGATATAATTGTATGGTTTTTAACTTTTAGTTTGTTTGGGATGTATCACGTTGATTGATTTGCAAATATTGAAACATCCTTGTGTTTGTGGGATGAATCCCACTTTATTGTGGTGTATAATATTTTAAATTCAATGTTGTATTCTATTTGTTAGTATTTTATTTAGGATTTTTGCCATCTGTGTCTATCAGAGATTTGGGGGTATAGTTTTCTTTTTTTGTGTTATCCTTACCAGGCTTTGGTAACAGGGTTATGCCGGCCTCATGGAAAGAATTGAGAAGTATTGCCTCTTCTTCAATTTTTTGAAAGAGTTTGAGGAGAATAGACATTATCTCCTCTTTGAATACTTGATAAAACTCATTGGTGAGACTTTCTGGTCCTGGGTTTTGCTTTTGGGGAGGTTTTAGATGATTGTTTTAATTTCCTTAATGTTGATTGGTCTATTTAGATTGTCCAGCTCCTCTTGGTTTAGTCTGGGTAGATTATATGTTTCTAGAAACTTGTCTATTTCTTTAAGGTTGTCAAATTTGGTGGCATATAGTCCTTCATAATATTTTCGTATGATCCTTTGTACTTCTGTGGTATCAGTGGTAATGTCTCATTTTTCATTTCTTATTTTGGTTATTTGTGTTTTTTCTCTTTGCCCATTGGTGAGCCTAGCCAGGGGGTTGTCAATCTTATTGATTCTTTTCAAAGAACCAGCTTTTCATTACATTAATTTTCTCTATGATTTTTCTGTTTTCTGTTTTATTTAGTTCTCTAATTTCTATTATTTTCTTCCTTTTGTTGACCTCGAACTTTTTTTTTTGTTCTTCTTTTCTAGTTCTTTAAGATGGGATGGTAGGTTATTTATGTGTGCTTTTCTTGTTTCTTGAGATAGGCCTGTAATGATATAAATTTTTCTATTATTGCTTTTGTTGCATCCAATAATTTTGATATATTGTATTTTCATTGTCATTAGTTTCTGTGTATTTTTAAATGTCTTCTTTTATTTCTTCTTTGATCCAGTTCTTTTTAAATAACATGTTATTTAATCTCCAGGTATATGTGGCTTTTTCCTGCTTTTTTGGTGCAAGTGATCTTCAATTTCAAGGCTTTGTGATTTGAGAATATGTTTTTTATTATTTCAATTTTCTTGAATTTCCTGAGGTTAGTTTTTTTTTTAATCCCAGCATATGATCTATCCTTGAGAATGTGCCATGTGCACTAGAATAGAATGTATAGTCTTGTAGAATGGAGTGCCCTGTAAATGTCAATTATCTCCAATTGTGGTAATGTATTACTTAGAGCTGGTATTTCCTTATTTATTTTCTGTTTGGATGATCTGTCCATGACTGTCAAGGGGGTGTTTAGGTCCCCTACTATAATTTTGTCTTTGTCAGTTTCACCTTTTAGATCTTTAAGCAGTTGCTTTATAAATTTTGGTGCTTCCTGGTTGGGGACATATGTATTGATGAGTGTCATATCTTCTCGTTGGTGTACTGTCACTTTTATCATGATGAAATATCTCTGTTTGTCTCTTATTACCTTGTTTATCCTGAAGTCTGTTTCATCACATGTAATTATGGCTACTCCTGCTTTTCTCTGGATTCCATTTGCTTGGCGTATTGTTTTTCACCCTTTCACTCTGAGTCTGTGTTACTCCTTATGGCTGAGGTGTGTCTCTTGGAGATAGCATATAGATGGGTTTTGTTTTATAATCCAATCAGCTACTCTATGCTATTCTATTGGTGAGTTCAGTCCATTTACATTTAGGGTGATGATTGATATATGATGATTCCCAATGGGCATTTTGTCTTCTGGTTTTTGATTGTTCATTGTGTCCATTTCTGCTTTATTCTCACTGTTTGTTTTTTTCAGGTTGATTGGTGTTCTGATTTTTTCTTCTGTTTCCTCCTTTTTTTTGTCATGTGTTTTGGTGCCAGGTGTTTTTGTCTGTTTGTTTTGTTTTGTTTCGTTTGTTTGTTTTTTGAGTAGTTACCATGAGGTTTATGAAAAGGAAAGTTTCATGTATCATAGTGCCTCCTTTTCTTAAGCATACTTTTAATTTCTATTCTCTTTTGGGAATTTAAAACTTTACTACTTCCTTTTTTAATGTTTTTGTTGTCCCAACTTTTTGCCATTTACTTAGCCTTTTTGTTTCAGTTCAAGTAGTCTCTTTCAGTATTTCCTGGAGTGCTGGCCTTGTGTTGGTGAATTCTTTCATCTTTTGTATGTGTTTAAAGATCTTTATTCCTCCTTCATGTCTAAAGGATAACTTTGTTGGATAGATTATTCTTGGCTGGTAGTTTCTTTTTTTAAAATATTTTGAATATATGATTCTGCTCCCTCTTGGCTTAAAGAGTTTCTGCTGAGAAGTCTAATGACAGCCTGATGGGTTTTCCTTTGATGGTTATAATTTTTTTTCCTGGCTGCCTTGAGAATTCTTTCTTTGTCTGATTTTTTGACATCTTTAGTATAATATGCCTTGGAGAAGGTCTGGTTGGGTTCAGGTATCTAGGGGTCCTGTTTTCTTCTTGAATTTGGGGTTTCAGTCTTCCCATAGGGTTAGAGAGCTCTCATCTACTCTTTGACTAAGCTATCATTAGAATGTTTTTCTGTTTCTTCTGGTATGCCTATTATTCTAATGATGTTCTTTCTAATGGAGTCAGACAGTACTTCTAGAGATCTTCCTTTATTTTGCTTCTTAAATCTTTGTCTTTTCCCTTCTGTTCAATTTCCACATTTCTAGCTTTGATTTCACTAATTCTTTCCTCCATCTGGCTGCCCTGCTTCTTATCCTAGTTAGTTCATGCTTTTTTTTTTTTTATTGCATTATTTATCTCCCAAATTTTTATTTGATTTATTTTTTATAGTTTCAATTTCTTTGTTAGTGTTCCTTTTGTTCAGAGATTTCCTTTCTGTGATCATTTATCTGGGTCTGAGTACTCAGCCAGCTTTCCCTTGCTCTCTGAGTATTTTTAGGAGTGCAGTTTTGAATTCTGTGTCACTTAGATCACATATCTCCAAATCTATAAGTTCCTTTTCTGAAGATTTCCCATTTTCTCTCTGAGGCACTTTGTTCCTGAGAGAGTTCATTGTAGTTGATGTGTTTCTCTTCTTAGGCATAAGGGCCTTTTTCCCCTGGCAGATATGGAGAAGTCTTTCTTTCACTTTCCAGTTGGCATTGCTGTAGCATCTTACAGTATTTTCTTTTGGTTTTTAGATTTTCTCACCCTCAGAGCTTTCCTGGAGGATGGGCTTCTCCTCATTCACTCAGTTGCCTTGTTTTCAATGTGCTTCTTCTTTGGGGAAATGTGGTGGGTGATGATATTCTCTGCCTCTGAGATCCATGCAGACAGAGGCTGCTGTGCCTTTGCTTTACAGTTTTTCTGAGCTCCCCTGCTAGTTCTTTTTGGGGGCAGCGTTTTTTGGGGAGGGCTTGGGGCTTGTTTGCAGCACAGGGTAATGGTTGTTTGTGGGAGGGCAAGGGGAAGGATTCAAGCTCCATGTTCGTAGTTTCTGCCTAGCAGTTGGGGGCATTGTGGTTCATCACTGTTGTTTCTCCCAAGGTTACTTGTTCCCTGGGTGCTGGCTCAGCTGTGAAACAGACCTATACCTCTGTCAGGAGCACTCAGGGACAGGGTAGGTGTACTCTGAAGCATAATCCTATTCTGCCATTAGGGGAGTGCCCAGCAGTGCTTGGGGTGCACTGCAGTATGAGCCTGACCATTCGTCAGGAGTGCACGGAAGTTCAGGTGGCTGTGCATCACCAAGCAAACTTGGCCCTTCATTAGGAGTGCAC
>PVJL010002692.1:144779-185384 GCA_004026885.1 Lyroderma lyra
CCCCGGGCTTTTGAAGTTTCATATCTGCACTGCTCCCTCCTCTTTTCTCCTGCTTACCTCCTTTTTTTTTTTTTTTTTTCCTTTAAGTCTTTTTTTGTGGTGGGTGGGTCTCTCAGCTGAGGCTGTGTCAGTGGGGGATTTTCTTGTTGGATTTTGGCTATTCTGTTTGTAATTTCCAGGATAGGTTTCAGGGACATCCTTTCATGCCACCATTTTTATCCTTCTCCCTACCTTCAGATTTTTTGTGCACCAATTCTTTCTAGTTTATCAGCAGACTACCCCTGGACACAAACTAATTATTTTCCCAAGTCTTCAGCCTTTTGGCCTTCACTGAGACTTTAGACTTGTCAAGCCTCCATGATCACATGAGCTAATACCTTAAACCACTTTCTTAAAATTTCATATATATAACATTTTGTATATATCAGGGCTGAGCAAAATGTTGATCGTGGTCCACCAGTGGACCACCAAGCAACTTCTCAGTGACTACCTCAATAATAAAATAAATAGCTAGTGGACCACTACATGGAGAAGTAGCCCTTGCCCTGAAACAGTCTGACTAGTCCTGGTATATAGGTTGCACATAATATAAATATAAATTAAAAATTTTAAAATTTATAACTAGCATTTCTTTTTCTAAAAACTTAAGTTAAAACACACATATTTGGCTTAGAATTGTCTTATAGTAAGATGAAGAAAGGGGTGCCATGCTAGGGAATAAAACCAAAATCCCCATATGCTTATAAAATCCAAGCCTATTGTTAGTTTTCTTCACTTCACACACACACACACACACACACACACAACACACACACACACACACACACAAACACACTCACACACACAAAGACACACACAGAAGTTAATACAAACTTATAATGATTGGGAAGTTAGATACTCAGTTAAATCAAGAAATGCTATGGATGGAAATAGGACTGCGAGCATAACCCTTATTCGTGAATCAATGAGAGAATAAACTGTAGGGGACCAGAACAAAATGGCAGCATGAGAGGGGCTCTTGAAAACTCCCTTGGAGATTACAACAAATAGCACATTATAATTCAGTGAAGGATTTCCCACACAACATACAAACACAATTAAGAGACCCATGGGTCACATAGAAATATCTGCAGGTGGGCAAAAGGGAGCAATTGGAGGAGGAAAAAGAGGAAGTGCCGAGACTTGAGTCATGCTTTGATCTCTGCTTGGAACTCTGCGGCTGTATGATGGAGGAGGAAGAGGGTGGTGGGTAAGCATTCTGGACCTCACTCAGTCCTTGGGGCAGAGAAAAGGAGGCCCAGAGGCGGGGGCATGAACCCGCAACCAGACATTATTTTTGGCTCCCAGGAGGTGCAGACTGGGTTTGCAAGACTCAGCAGCCTGACTTCACTCCATTTCCAAAAGGAGGGAGAGTGATGGGGCAATGAGCAGCTGTGTCCCCACCTCACCCCTGCCTGGGAAGAAGGAGAGAGGGGACTATGGGCGTAATTCTCTGTCCACAAGCAGTGTGGTCTGAGGGACCAGCATTCAAGACAGTTGATCCCAAAATGCAGGACAGAGACCTTGGAGAAAACCAAAAACAAAAGAAGCATAACATGGAACTGCCCGTGCATGCTGCCCTCAGTGCCAGGTGGCAACATAGGCACGAATCACCCTCCCCTACTTGCCCTTCCAGACCTCTGTCCCCTACATTTTCCCAATGTTAGCAGCAATCCCTGAGGAAACTGCAGCAGTGAGTGTTGAGTTAAGGAGCAGAATATCTACAAACAGAGAGACTGCCAGAATGAGGAAACAAAGTAATATTGCTCAAAAGAAACAAAAGCAGAAAATCACGGTAAACAAGATGGGGACAGGTAACATATCAGAGACAGAGCTCAAAACAATGCTTATAAAAATGATGAGAAAAAATAGTGATGATTTCAACAGAAAGATAACAAGTATAAAGAAAGACCAGTCAGATATAAAGACTACAGTACAGAAAACAAAAAATGGAATGGAAGGAATCTCTAGACTAGATGAAGCAGAGGCACAATCAGTGAATTGGAAGAGAACCTAGCAGATAACACTCAATTGGAATGACAGAAAGAAAAAAGAATCACCCCCCCCAAAAAAAAAATGAAGATAGTTTAAGATTCTTCTGGGACAACATCAATCATTCACATCATATGAATACCAGAAGGGGAAGAGAAACAGCAAGGGATTGAGAACTTATTTGAAAAAATAATGACTGAAAGCTTCTCTAACCTGGTGAAGGAAATAGTCATACAAGCCCAGAAAGCACAGAGAGTCCCAAACAAGATGAACCCAAACAGGCTCACACTAAGACACATCATAATTAAAATAACAAGTATTAAAGAAAAAGAGAAAAATTTAAAAGCAGCAAGTGAAAGGAAGTAGTAAACTGTGAGGGAGCACCCATATGACTCTCAGCTGATTTTTCATCAGAAACTTTGCAGGCTAGCAGGGAGTGGCAGAAAATATTCAACATGATGAAAAAGCAAGGACCTACAACCAAGATTAATATATCTAGCAAGGCTAGCATTCAAAATGGAAGGACAGATAAAAATCTTCCCAGACAAGAAAAAGCTAAAGAAGTTCATCACCACCAAACCAATAATACAAGGAATATTAGAGGGACTGCTTTAAGATAGGAAAAAGCAAAAATTATAAGTGATAAAATGGCAATGGTTACATGTCTATCAACAAGCTGCTTTCAAGTTGTACATGTTAGAGTTTTAAATCAAAAGACATGAAGGGTATTGCACTAAGTGGAGGGACAGAGGAAGACAGATACAAATTCACTTTGCTTATAGGTCAAATCCAAGGAAGAAAATAAAAAAGCAGAACAGGAACAGATTCATAGATATAGAGAACATCCAGTTTGTTGTCAGGTGGGAGGAAAGTTGGGGGAGTGAGTGAAATAAGGGGAGGGGATTGGGAAGTTCAGTTTGATTGTTACAAAGTAAGTTACGTGGATGTAGAATATATCATGGGCATATGGTCAATAATGTTGCAATGTGTGTGATGTCAGATGGGTACTAGATTTGTGGGAGCAACAGGAGGAGAGCAGGAGGGACAGGTGAAAAGGGGAAGCAATCAAGAAATATAAAGTCAGGTTGAGGAAGATGGCGGACTAGTTGGATACTGAATCTATAGCCTCCCCAGATCACATCAAGGTTGCAGATAGATAGGGGAACAGTGAACTTTGAAAAACATCAGAGAACTGGTTGAGCAGAACCCTGACAGCTGAGGATATAGAGAAGGAAACCCAATTGAGACTGGTAAGGAAACAGGGTGACCTCAAACCTGTGGATAACGAGGGAGCTCTGGGAGAGAAACCTTGGGCACAGGGGCTCCCACTAAAAAGTGAGGTGTGCTCAGCCCAATTCTGGAACCCCTCCCACCCCCAGCCCAGGAACCTGGTGCAGGAGAGAAGAAAGCTTGTTGCACATGGCAGTAAAAATCAGTGGGAATTTTGTCTATCTGTGTCAGTGGGATGGAGGTCACCTGGATGTCCAGGTGCTTCCCTGTGGGGTGTGCGCACAGGCTTGCCCACTTGCCATGCTCACCTATTGCTCAGTGAAAAGACAGCGTCACTGGAAGTGCCAAAGATAAATGAGGAATGGTTGAGTTGTGAGGTTTCAGGGTGGGAGCGGGGGCGGGGGAGTCTCATTATTTGAGCACAGAGTTTACCTCATGTGTGGCACAAAGGTGGATGCCATTTTTCTTTATTAACCCTCCCAAAAGTGATGAACTCTGAAACAGGACTGGTCTAACAAAATCTACGCATGCTCACTACACACCTGAAAAACCATGCCCATCACAGCTTAAACTACAGTCCCCAGGATGCTCTAGGCTGCCAAGCACCCAGCCCCACCCTACCAGCTGCAGAAACCAGTCTTACTGGTTTTTAACAGGGCAGAACAGCTAACCCACCTTCTAGGCAACCCCTCCAAAGAAGACAGAAAAAAACCCCACAGTGAAGCCACTCTGCGGGTGGCAGGAAAAAGCCATAGAACTCTTTAAAAAAGGTTCCTCAAAAAACATAGTTCAAGTTGACAATGCACTGTAGAATTGTATGCCTGAAACCTATGTAATCCTTGCTAACAGATGTCACCCCAATAAGTCTAACAATAAAAATGAATATAAAAAACAAAAACAAAAACATAGTCACCCTGGAATTTCACCCAGATCACCCCGAGCTGTGCCCCACCCATCCAGTAGGGCACCCAGGGCAGCAGAGCAATCAGCATTATCCTAGTGTTGTTTGTTTGTTTGTTTGTGTTTTCTTTTTCTTATTTTTAAAATTTTAAGCAGGAAAGTCTGTCCACAGTTCACTGAACAGAGGCGAGTGGTATGCTGCCGCTCCCCCTGCACACCTAAAAGTGAAATACGAGTGAAAAACTCTTGGGCTCTCCAAAAAATTATTTAATTATTCTTTTTTTAATTTTACTTTTTTCTTTTCTGTAATATTCTTTTATCATTACTCTTTTTAAATTTTTATCTTTTATATCTTTTTATATTTTAATTCAATTTTTTATTAATATCATTTTCTCTATTTTTTCATTTTTTCTTCCTGTTTCAAAGTGTGCTCAGGCACACGGGAGATTTGCCTGATCCAATTCTGGTTGGCTGAGCAATTGGCCCCATTCAACTAGTGGGGAAATGCATTACTGTAAATGTTTGCAGGAGCAGCTGTATGTGACTCACCAGAGAACTTTTGGTGCCACTCTGCTGCTCTTCCAGGGTAACAAAAAGTGTGCTGCAAGTGACAGACTGTGAGACCTACAGCAAAAGAGAAGGGAAATAGATAAATTCTTTTCATTCTTTCTTTTTAATTCAACTTTTTTTTTCTTTTACTCTCTCACGAAACTTTTTTCTATTTAATTTTATCTTTTTTCTTCTCTTTTTCATTTTTACTTTCTTTTTAAAACTTTTTTCATGATTTATTTTATTTGTATTTCATTTCTTTAATTTTATTTAAAAGTTTTTAAATTAAAAATATTTTATATGTATTTTTAATTTTTAAGTTTTATTTCATTTTCTAATCCTTATTTTTTATTATTTTCTTTATTTTATTATTATCATTAATACCTCTCTCTTTTCTTTTCTTTCAAAGTGTGCATAGGCACTCTGAAGTTTTGTCCACACAGAGAAACTTTGGGTGGCCAAGTGATCAGCCCTACCCTACTAGCAGGAGAAAACTTTCAGTCTTCTGCAGGAGTGGCTGTCTGAGGCTACCTGGGAACTTCCAGTGCTATTCTGCCACCACCCTTTCATCCCATCCCCAGGGCAGCTAATGTTGTGCTGTGAGAGGCACACTGAGGGGCTCTCAGGGAATTTTCTGGGGGGTTATATTTGTTCATTTGTTTGTGTGTCTGTTTGTTGCCTTTCTTTCTCAAAAGTGAACACAGGCCCCCTAGAGACTTAACCTGTCAACACGGAGACACTCTAAGTGGATGAGTGATCAGCCCCACCTTACTAATGGGGGAAGACTTTCTTATGGAGTTCAGCAGGAGCAGCTGTCTGTGGTATACTGAGGAGCTTTCAGTGTTACTTTGCCACTCCCTTTGCACAATTAATGGTATGCTATGAGTGGCATACCACTCAACTATAACCGAAGAACACATATAACACACTCAAGGGACAATCCTAGATTACACACACAGGAGATTAAATAGATTGCACCATTGGACCACACAGGACACATACTACATAAGGCCACCAAGGAAAGATTACGAGACATAAAAGATATACCTACTACATAAAAGCAAACACAGAAGAGCCAGAATGAGGAAACAGAAAAACACATCCCCAATAAAGGACCAAGAGAAACCACCAAAAATAGAGTTAAATGAAATGGAGGCAATCAACCCTCCACAACAAGAGTTTAGAAAACAGGTTTTAAGAATGCTTAAGTAAATTACTGAAAACTTTAACACAGAGGTAGCAACCAGAAAGAAGAACATAGAAGCCATAGAAAAATAACATCAGAAATGAAGAGTACAATAACTGAAATAAAAGCTACACTAGAAGGAATCAGCAACAGGTTAGATAAAGTAGAAAATGGAATCAGCAATCTGAAAGACAAGGTAGCAGAAAATACCCAAATGTAAGATCAAAGAGAAAAAAGAATTTTAAAAAATAAAGAGCCTGAGAGACCTCTGGGACAACATCAAGTATAACAACATTTGGATCAGAAGGAGAAGAGAGACTCTGAACAAAGAATTGAGGACCTATTTGAATAAATAATAACTGAAAACTTTCCTAACCTGGCAAAAGAATAAGACACACAAAACCAGGAAGCACAGATAGTCCCAATCAAGAGGAACCCAAACAGGTTCACACTAAGATATGCCATCAATAAAATAGTAAAGGTTAAAGACAAAGAGAGAATCCTAAAAGCAGCAAGAGAAAGACTGCAACTTACCTGCAAGGGCTCCCACAGGCCCCCAAGAGACTTAACCTGTCGACATGGAGACACTCTAAGTGGATGAGTGATCAGCTCCACCTTACTAATAGGGGAAGACTTTCTTATGGACTTCAGCAGGAGCAGCTGTCTGAGGTATACTGGGGAGCTTTCAGTGTTACTCTGCCACTCCCTTTGGACAGTTAACAGTATGCTATGAGTGGCATACCACTCAACTACAACTGAAAAACACATATAACACACTCAAGGGACAATCCTAGATTACACACATAGAAGAGAATGGCAGAAAATACTCAAAGTAATGAAAAACAAGGGACTACAACCAAAATGATTCTACCCAACAAGGCTATCATTTAAAATTAAAGGAGAGATAAAGAACTTTCCACATAAAAAAGCTAAAGAAATTCACCACCACCAGGCCAGGTTACAAGAAATGCTAAAGGGATGTTTTTAAGCAGAAGAAAGGAGAAAGTAAGCAAACAAAAGAAAATAAAAAATATGAATAATAAAACGTGGGAATGACTATTTATCAATAATCTCTTTAAATGTAAATGGACAAAATGCTCCAATCAAAAGACATAGGGTAGTTGAATGGATAAGAAAGCAAGACTCAGGCATATCTTGTCTATAAGAGATCCACCTCAGAAGGAAAGACACACATATTCTGAAAGTAAAGGGATGGAAAAGGATATTTCATGCAAATGGAAATTTTAAAAAAGCTGGGGTAGCAATACTTACATTGGACAAAATAAATTTTAAAACAAAAACTATAACAAGAGACAAAGCAGGACATTACATAATTATAAAGGCATCAGGCCAACAAGAGGATATCACTCTTGTAATCATTTATGCACCCAACATAGGAGCACCTAATTACATAAAGCAAATATTGACTGACATAAAGGCAGACGTCTACAGTAACACAATCATAGTAGGGGATTTTAACACCCCACTGACAGCAATGGACAGATCTTCCAGACAAAAAAACAACATGGATACAGTGGCCTTAAATGATATACTAGACCAGATGGATTTAATTGATATTTTTAGAGCATTACATCCACAAGCAGCAGAATATACATTCTTTTTAAATGCACATGAAATATTTTCCTAGATAGACCACATGTTAGTCCAAAAAACAAGCCTCAATACATTTAAGAAAATTGAAATCACATGAAGCACCCTCTCTGACCACAACAGTATAAAACTAGAAGTCAATTACAAGAAAAAAATGAAACAAAACTGAAAAACGCACAAACACATGGAAGCTAAACAATATACTACTGAACAGTGAATGGGTCAACATTGAGATTAAGGAAGAAATGAAAAGGTACCTTGATACAAACAAGAATGAAAACACAATTATCCAAAATCTATAGGACACAGCAAAAGCAGTCCTGAGAGGGAAATTCATAGCAATGCAGGCTTACCTAAAGACACAAGAAAAATCTCAAATAAACAGCTTAACCTTACACCTAAGGAAGCTTACATCTAAGGAGAAAGAACAGCAAACAAAGCCTAAAATTAGCACAAGGAAGAAAATAATAAAAATCAGAGCAGAAATGAAATTGAGACTAAGAAGACAAGACAAAAGATCAATGAACCCAAGAGTTGGTTCTTCAAAAATATAAACAAAATTGACAAACCCTTAACCAGACTCCTCATGAAGAAAAGAGAGAGGACTAAAATAAATAAAATCAGAAATGAAAGAGAAGTGACAGCTAACACCACAGAAATACAAGAAAATATAAGAAAATACTGTGAGCAACTATGTGCCAACAAATTGGGCAATCTGGAACAAATGGATAGATTCCTAGAAACATACAAATTTCCAAGGTTAAATTAAGAAGAAACAGAAAATCTAAATAGACCAATTACTAACAATGAAATTGAATCAGCAGTCAACAAGCTCCCAAAAAACAAAAGTCGTGGGTCAGAGGACTTCACAGGTGAATTTTACTGAATGCTCATAAAAGAATTAACACCTATTCTCCTCAAACCATTTTTAAAAATTCAGAAGAGGGCAAGCTCCCAAATTCATTTTGGTGGCCACCATTACACTGATTCCAAAACCAGATAAAGAGACTACAAAAATAAATAAATAAATAAATAAATAAATAAATATATATATATACACACACACATATATATATATATATATATATATATATATATATATATATATGGCAATATCCCTAAAGAACATAGATGCAAAAGTTCTCAACAAAATATTAGCAAATTAAATTCAGCAATACATTAAAAAAAATCATACACCATGATCAGGTAAGATTCATTCCTGGGATACAAGGTTGGTACAATATACATAAATCAATTGATTAACATGATATACCACATAAACAAAATGAAAAATAAAAATCATATGGTCATTTCAACAGATGCAGAAAAAGCATTTGACAAAATTCAGTAGCCATTTATGATAAAAATGCTCAGCAAAGTGGGAATAGAAGAAACATACATTAATTTAATAATGGCTATGTATGATAAACCCACCGCTAATATCATACTCAATGAGGAAAAACTGAAAGCATCCCCTTAAGATCAGACATAAGACAAAGATTTCCACTGTCACTACTCTTATTCAACATAGTACTGGAAGTCCTAACTATAGCAATTAGACAAGTAAAACAAATAAAAGGCATCAAAATAGGAAAGGAAGAAGTACCACTCATTATTTGCAGATGACATAATAATATAGAGAGAGAACACCAAAGATTCGACCCCAAAATTATTAGAACTGATAAATCAATTTAGTAAAGTAGCAGGATACAAAATGAATATACAAAAGTCATTTGTATTTTTATACACCAATAGCAAGCTAGCAGAAGGAGAAATTAAGAAAACACTCCCATTTACAATTGCATTAAAAAAAACCTAGAAATAAATTTAATTAGGAAAGTAAAAGAACTGTACTCACAAAATTATAAGACACTGATGAGAGAAATCAAAGAAGACACAAATCAATGGAAACACATACTATGCTCATGGGTAGGAAGAATTAATATAGTTAAAATATCCATACTACCCAAGGAAATCTATAGATTCAATGCAATTCCCATTAAAATCCCACCAAGGGCATTCTTCACAGAAATAAAATGTAAACTCTAAAATTTATGTGGAACTATAAAAGACCTAGCATAGCCACAGCAACCCTAAGAAAGAAGAACAAAGTTGGAGGAATCACACTACCAGACATCAAATTGTACTACAAGGCCATAATTATCAAAACAGCATAGTATTGGCATAAAAAAGACACATAGATCAATGAAACACAGTAGAGAACCCAGAAATAAATCCCTGTCTATATGGCCAATTAATCTACTATAAAGAAAGCAAGAGTTTACATTGGGATAAGATAGTTTTTTCAACAAATGGTGCTGGGAAAACTAGACAGACATATTTAAAAAATCAAATTGGACCACCTTTTTACACCATATACAAAAATAAACTCAAAATGGATTAAAGGCCTATATATAAGACCTGAAACCATAAAAGTCCTAGAAGAAAATATGGCAAGTAACCTCTCAGACATTACCTTCAGCAATACCTTCAATGATATATCTTCTCAGGTAAGGGAAACAAAGAAAAAAAATAAACAAGTGGGACTACATCAAGCTAAAAAGTTTTTTTACAGTAAAAGAAACTATCAAAGAAGCAAAAAGACATCCTACAGAATGGGAAAAAATATTTGCCAATGAGGCATCTGATAAAGGGTTAATATCCAAAACGTATGAGGAACTCATACGACTCAACACCAAAAAAACAAACAATCCAATTTAAAAATGGGCAGAGGACCTGAATAGACATTTCTCCAAAGAGGAAATACAGATGGCCAATAGACTCATGAAAAAAATGTTCAACATCACTAATCATCAGAGAAATGCAAATCAAAACCACAAGATACTATCTCTCTCCTGTTATCATAGCTTCATTCAATAAATCAACCAACATGTGTTGGCAAGGATGTGGAGAAAAGGAAAACCTTGTGCACTGTTGGTGGGGCTGCAAATTTGTGCAGCTACTGTGGGAAACAGTATGGAGGCTCCTCAAAAAATTAAAAATGGAACTACCTTATGATCCAGCAATTCCACTCCTGAGCATTTATCCAAAGAAATCCAAAACACGAATTTGAAAAAATATATGCACCCCTTTGTTTATTGCAGCATTATTCACAATAGACAAGATATGAAAACAACCTAAATGCCTATCAAAATAGAAAAAAAAAAAGAAATAACTAATGGACACAGACAATAGTTGAGTACTTGCCAGAGGGAAAGTGGGGGTTCAAATATATGGTGATGGAAGGAGAAATGACTCTGGGTGGTGAGAACACAATGCAACAAAGATGATGAAGAATTGTACCTGGAATCTATGTAATTTTACAAACCAATGTCACCCCAATGAGTTAAAAAATATGAAGTACAAAGTCATAGTCACTAAATAGTCACAGGGATGTGAAGTGCAGCATAGGGCATACATACAATCAATAACATTATAATAACTAAATATGGTGTCAGATGGGAATCAGATATTTTGGAATGAAGACTTTGTAAGTTATATGAATTTCTCATCATTATGTTGTACACCTGAAACCAATATAATATTGTAGGTCAAATGTAATTGAAAAAAATAAATAAAAGTTTTTTATTTTAAAAAACCTATGATGGCTTTTATGTATTTTTCAAATACTTTAATAACAATACCAAATATTTAAAAAATGCCTATTATATTCAAGGCTCTGTACTTATCTGCAATGATATAAAGGCAGAAAAGATCCAGGCTCAACATCAAGGAGCTCATGAAATGCAGAAATGTAAAATCTAAACATATTTTTGAAATTAAAAGCATATTTTCAAATAATCTTGGGTAGTAATACCATCAATAAAGGTAAGAGTTTTTAAAATTACTAGAGCTTCACCATAGAATCTAAGAAAAAATTTTTGGCTACTCATATTTTTCTATTCTAAACATTAATTGATACTTGAATTTTAGCTGCGAGATATATGTGGTATTTTATGTAAAGGCTATGTGTAATCCTCATAGAGATTTAAAGGGACACTTCATCCAGAGCAGCCTATTTACAGAATTCTCTAAGTTCCCTTCTTTATTTTTGCTTATTGCTATTTGGCTTATGTTCCATGAGAAAAATATAAATGCTGGATATGCTGGAAACGTAGCAGGTGGAAAGCCACGTAAGAGTTCGAAAGAGGAAGAGTAAGTCACATGGGCCTGGGAGTCAAGCAAGCCAGCCCTTCCACTTACTAGTGAGCTGGCTTGGAAGTCACTTGGCCTCTGAGAAGCTACATTTTTTCCATCGTGTAACAGGAGTCATAACAACTCCTCTTCTGTCCATCTCATTGGGTTGTGAAAGGCTCAAAGGAGAAAATTTTGTAAGATCTGAAGTACTACCGAAATATGAGTTGTAAAATGACGTCACAGGTTAGGTGAATTATACTGGAAGATTTTCACGGCCATTGCTAACACTCTAGAAGTCTGAGTAGACAAAGATAGCATTCACACAGCTCTATCCTTCAAATGGGTGTGAAAGTGAGTGGGACAGAGGAGCTGCAGGAGGGGGTCTAAATTGAATGTGAAATTTATAATACACAGTAAAGTACAGTGGGCTGAAGGGTTTCGAGGGACTGACTGCAATTTTTTATCTCATATTTCATGCAGTAGATTTCTCCAAATTATCTCTAAAACAAGCAAGGGCACCAAATGATCCAGGTAGGTTTGAAATATAACCTATACAAATAAAAGACATGCTTTAATGACTGGTCTCTGAAATGGAAATTTAGTGTAGAATAGACAACCACAGTATATCTTCCATTGCTTAAAAAAGGAGAATTTAATCATCCCATAACTTCAACCTTCCTAGTAACCTTATCTGATAAGTAGGTTTGGAGAAAAACTAAATAAACCAAGATGTACGACTCTCCTTGAACTCTCCTAACAAGAACAGAAAGTCTGAGTCACATAATATAAGCCCTAGCCACTAGTTAAAATTTAAGATGTCATTTCTGTGGAGTCAATTCTTAAACATGATATTTAAAAAAACCTCTGGACATTTAATGCCTGATGTTTTTGAAGAATGTGTGTGTGTGTGTGTGTGTCCATGTGTGGTTACATGGGCTATTACATAGGTTTTTGGTGATTCGTACTCTTAAACATTTCAGTATTAACAAAAGTCACTCACTCTACTATTTTCTGGCCTTTTTAAGAGAGGTGAAGCTAAAACAAAAACAAAAACAAGTTATTTATGCCTTTGTGTCTTGTCTCAGCTCCTGAGTTTTCTACTTGATTGATTGGTGGCTGGATTTTATTTATATGGCAAGCAAAAGTTAAACATTACAAAAATTTAATTAAAAGTTATGGGAACAGATATTTATATTCTAAATTATAATGTAAATATGGCTCTTTTATTAACCATGAGCAGCTGTGGACCACTTAAGCTTTCTTATACATAACCCCCTAAGACTTACTAGTATGAATTCTAATATTTCATGTTGTGACTCCTCTCTCCCAAATAGTCTAAGAATCCCAATTCAAAGACGGTGATGGTGATATTATAGTGGTGGGCGGTCTGACCATGCTGCTATTGCTTCTTGCTGTTACTTAATATCACGATAGGCTGACCAGATGTATCATTCTAAATGGGACCGAAAACAACGTTATTGTCCTGTTTCAAATGGTAGGTAGGGTCAGCCTACTGACACCTTGAATTTAGCCCAGTGAGACTAGGCTGACCATATGTACCATTTGAAATGAGACAGTACTGTTGTTTTCTGTGCTGTTTCAAACAGTTTGTCTGGTCAGCCTATCATGATGAAGAACTGGTCCTGCAGAGTCTGAGAGACACTACAATGCTGTTGGGATGGTCTGGCTGGGCTGGATATTTGACCAGGCCTCATGTTGAGTCCCAGGGAATAAAGTGTTCTGCTCCCAATTCCTATGTGTGTGGGGGGGATTCCACATACCACCAAGCAATTATCTGGCACCAGCTGGATGTCCTATAATTCAGCTCAATTTTGACACTATCTATCTGGAAATAGCATCAGATTACACAAGTTATGGAGTCAATCCCGCAAGCCTGCCTCCACCCACCACCACCACTACTTTAAATGCCACTTATAAGTCTAGGTTGTCACCTGTGCCTCTGACTAACTAGCTGTACATCAGAGATGCCCATGCATCCCTCCTTTGGTTTGATTAATTTGCTAGAGTGACTCAAAGAACTCAGAGAAATTTACTTATTAGATCACTGGTTTATTATAAAAGGATACAACCCAGGGACAACCAGATGTAAGGCAAAGTATGGGGAAAGGGCTCAGAGCTTCCATGCTCTCTCTAGAGTGTGACACTCTCTCTATTATCTCCATGTGTTCACCAACCTGGAGGATCTCAAGACCCTGCCCTCAGGTTTTTATGGAAGCTTTATTACATAATGGGTAGAATTGATTAAATCATTGGCCATTAGCCTGTCTAATTCAACCGCTAGCCACTGTCTCCTTCCCCCTTTTTAGAGGCGGGTGTTGGGGGCAGGATTGAAAGTTCCACCCTCCAATTACAGTCATGCAGTGCTTAACAGTGGGGTAAGCTCTAAGAAATGTGTCATTAGGTGATTTTGTCATGTGAACATAATAGAGTGCACTTACACAAACCTAGATGGTATATCCTACTACACACCTAAGCTATGTGGCAGGGGAGGGAAAATAATTTCTCCTCTTGGCTGAGACATCCCCGTAAAAAAGATGATTAACAAAAGAAAGGCGAAAGTTTAATGACATGCATAGCTCCTGTATACACGGGAGAGACCCAGGAAAACTGAGTAATTTGTCAAATGGCTGAAGCTTTAAATACCTGAAATGCCATCTTCATCTGAAGAAAAAAGATGTTGAGTGGGGAAAAAAAGCCCAGTAAAGAAGGGTAGGGTTGTCACACAGCTTTAAGTAGTCGTCTTCTGCATTGATGAAGAGCTTCTAGACATTATACCTCTTCCTGGTACAACCAGGGAGACACTCTTACAAATGGCGATTTGCCTTACAAATGTAAATGTCTTTTACATAGGGTAACTTCTACTTGATTTTTAGAATTTCTCCCCTGTCTGCAGTTTCTTATAATTAACCAGCTTAAAATTATCCTTATGCCAAAGAGACATATTTTGTGGTGACAAATTCTTTCCCCCTACAATTGCTAGGCTACAGACCTGTATAGCCTACGACTGTATTGAGTACTATAGGCAATTGTAACTCAGTGGGAAGTATTTGCATATTAAAGTTTCCACTATGGTATTGGAACTGCTATAGCTTCACTAGGGGATAGGAACTTTTCAGCTCCCATCAGTCTGTCATTGACCAAAATGCTGTATAGGACTATAAAAGGTTGGAGTCCCTGGCAACTGGTCCTTATCCTTGGATGACCTAGGAGCATTCCAGTGTGTCACCTTATTAACATAAAAAAGACACCTTGATCCTTTCACTTAGCAAATTTCAAGGGTTTTAGAAGTTCCGTGTTAGAAAAAGAGAGGAAGACCAAATATTTGTTTCTTATTATAAATCACCATATCACACAGGAGAACCACGTATGTTAGTGTACATTTTTATGCTAAGTAACTATTCTTCAAAGTACGACTGCTGTGCTCAGGTGCCTAGGTTGGAGGAACTTCTAGCATCAAACCAGCCCTCTTTCAAAAACATTTAAACACTAGCATTGACTGTAAATTACCAGCCCTCAGAGACATCTTTGATTTTTTACTTTATTTTCCATAATTATTATTTTTCACTTTAAGTATTGGCTGGGGTTCACAGACTGGGGTTGTTATGCAGATTGGGCCACCTTCATTCCCAAGAAAACCTGTGCTTATGGGGATGAGGGCAGATTTACTCAGCAACCCAAACAAAACCAAAGACCTCTGTACTCTTCCTGCATGACAATGGGGGGCTATTTACTCTATATTGTGTTTTATTATACCTGGGAAGGTCACTTAAGCAACCCTGTGCAGGTAAAAGAAGATCAAGCAAACAGAAACCTTGAGCCAACTTCACCCCACACAACCGTAATATCTGGAAGCATTTAAGTAAAGCTTATTACATACGCACTTAGGGCAACTGGCCTTCCACTGCTGGTGTGTGTCATTTTGATCTGACCTGTAATATCAAAGTGTAACCATTCAAAATAAATGATGTAGTAAGTTTAATCATTGTAGATATCCAGACTACATAATAAATGATATTTTAGATACATTTGCTAGAAAATTACTTTAGTGCTTCTTTCCATTTAGTCATCTGAGATATCTGACCTTTGTCCAGTACTTTGTTCAAAGTGAGCCATCAGAGATTTAGAGCAGCATGGTCCATAGCCTCACCCTAATTTGGGAACTACACATACTCTACTATTTCTGGTTTATTGAATTTTAAAAATTCATCAAATTATTTTTATCTTCAACAAAATCTCATTGATATAATCAACATTAAAATGAATTGTTGGATTTAAGACCTGAATTTATGGCATATGTTGCATCCCAGTCAATATTTACTCAGGGCACCATTGCAGAAGGCTACTGCTCAAACCAACGCTGCCCATCAAAGAAAGGGAGGTTCCTGTAATTATATTACACCAATAAGATTTGCCAAGTAAAAGAAGAAGAGAATGTGGTTTACTAGATAGAGAAAAACAAATGCATTTTGTTTCATGATTTTCCTATCGCTTCACGTTTTAATGACTGTTCAAGTCAAATGCCAGCCATTGTAATGGGCATCCTTTTCGTCAGTCTTCACTCTGTTGGTTTGAACTGAGAGGCCCTGGAAGTGCCAGTGATTACAACAACAGTTTCTTACAATGGCAGTTGTTGTTGTGGAGGGAGTCATATCAGATGCAAGGCTGAGTTTTGAACACTTTGGTGGCACAATGTGAAACGACACTCCTCTCCCTAGGAGTATGTCTTTGTAATTACTCATTCTAAGAGGGTGTTGAGAAACTTTGCTAAGAGAAAGAACCGAACAACCTAAATGTAGCTCACACTTAGGGGTCAGATGTTGTCTGGTATGTTTGGTAGATTTGAGGTTGGAGGTGTGCATGTATTAGAATAGGGGCACAAGGAGACAGATTTTGTGAAGCCACGTGGAATCCCTGAACCTGAACTCACCATAAGCAAAATGTTTAGCGGGACAAGTCAGACTCAGGTACAGGCCAAAGGTCAGAGGGTCCGTGAGGAGGGAGGAGATGTTTAAGTGTGGCAGCTGATACTAAAAATCAGCCCTAATGTTAGCAAACCCAGGTTTGGCTGCTTACCGCTTGGGAGTCAATGATCAAAAGACAAGCGTTGGTGGAAAGAAAGTAGGTTTATTCAGAATTCAGAATGTCTTTCCACCAACCCTTGTCTCTGTCATTGGCTCATGAATGGCAAGCAGCTGAACCGAGTTTGTAACAAAGTGGCACCTGTGGCAGGACCAGTCTGGCTTTGGTGAATCCCCCACTCACGTCCTAGGGAGGGAGCGGGAAAAGGAACTGGGACAGGCCAGAGCCATTGCTGCTCATGGCAGGCTGACTGGTGGGGGGAGAGTTCGTTTGTCTTTGAGCTTCTCTTGGTTTTCCCCCTTCTGGTGTTGACCGCCTGTAAACGCTTAAGTTGGTGGAAAAGAAAAAACGATTGTTTGGAGAACTGATGGGTTCTAAGTCTGGGCTAGTCAAAGCAGTGGTGACCTGGAGTCCTCTGTCTCTGCTATTTGGGCTTTGTGACATTTGGGGCCTTGTTGAGGCCAAGCTGTGGTACCAGTTGGTGGGAGAGAAGATTTTGACTCCTCAGCTCCTCACTATGGAGGATTTATTTGGGTTTCTGAGTTCTCATTTGGTGTGTTTGTAATTTGTTTTCCTTTGTTTTGTGCCTTAAGTTAGCAATGGGAGCTTCTATGTTGGTATCATTTGAGAGCCCTTTGGGTAGTATCTTGGCAGACTGGTCAACCTACAGTTACAAGTCAATGACTAAAAGAAAAATGATATTTTACTGTAACACCACCTGGCCTATGTATGGGTATGTATTACAATCTGAGGAAAAGTGGTCCCTTAATGGGTCTTTGAAGTATTATACTATCTTGCAATTAGAACTGTTTTGTCAAAGGTCAGGAAAATGGGATGAAATTTCTTAGGTGCAAGCCTTTATGATGTTACATAATAGGTATTCTGAAAAGAAGGGATCTAAACTGATGTATCAGAGAGAGTAAAAATCCACCTGCCTTGTAGTCCACTTATAATTGGACACCAATTCTATGTTCAGAAACTTGGAAAAAGTAAAAGTCTTACAAGATTTTTCTAACTCTTAGTAAATTTTAAATCTTATAGATAACTGGAAATGTAAAGACGGCCACTATGGCCTGAAGCTGAGGTAATTGAAGAAAAAAAGGTGGCACTTTTCAAAACATAGGTGGTTAATCTCACAAACCAGACCCCCACCTATTTTTTTTCCAACCTTTTGGGAAGTGTTGGGGGCAAGTGCAAGATCTTGGGTCCTCTGTGCAATTATTGGTAGTTGTAGTTATGTGTATGATCTCTGATATCTGTATTTGTCTGTGTTTTATGTATGATATAATGCCTCTGCCTGCAGACGAAATTGCTAATTGCTTGTTTTTTAGTTGTCGGTAGAAATTAAGGGGGGTTATGGATTCTAATTGATATAAAATTATGTGTGTTTTCAGGGAAGGAAGGAATAAGCTATGGAAATGCATTTTTGAAGGAATTAAAAGGAAGTAGTTTGTCCTAAGGTTGGTTATTTCTGAATAAGAAGAGACAAACTAAGAGGGACTAGGAAAGTTGTAGACGATATGTGAAAAAAAAATTTTGAGAGAAAAATTTTACATTTGTTTACGCTAAACAAGATTGAAATTCTAAAATAACACAAAAGTTTCTTAGACTATTGGTCAGCTACAGATATTATGGAAAAAAAAATTCTGCCTAAAAAGCAAAGATTCAGAATAATCTTCTTTGTTTTATATTGTCTTAATTAGGTTCTTGGTTGCTTAGGAAAACTACATCTCCACATTTTGCTAATAATTATATGAACTTCTTTATTCCAAGACTGCTAATATTCATGTGCCCTTCTCAATGTCGGATATAAGCTGGTATAAAGAAGCCTGGCCTGATATTTTCCCTAACTTAGCAGAGTATTGTAATAATTCTGACCCACTGTTGCATCCCTAAGGGAAAGGTTTGGATCCTAAGGAAGACCAGGGAATTTGTTTCAAAGTCTTTAACAACTGAGACAGGGAAAATGAGGAAAGAAAGGAATGAGACCAGAGACGAGACAAGAAGCAGGCCGGACTATCGGCGGCAGTTATAGGCAGGTCAAAGCTGAAGCCACCTCAGGGCCACCCCAGCAATCCCAGAAGAGGAAGGAGCACCAAGTAAGGGATGTTGCTTTGGATATGGAAGCTCAGACCACTAGAGTAAGGAGTGCTCTAATCCTCTGAAATGGCTGTGACCTCGTGTAAACAAAAAGCACTGGAAGAGGGATTGTTTCCTGCTTTGAAGGAAACAGGAACCAACTTCTCTGCAAATGGCTGTGATCTACTGATGGGGCCTGAGTTTCCCAGAGAAATCACAGGGGAGGACCTGCAGGTGATCTTTGATATGACAGGTAAGCCTCTTAATTTCCTGATTGATACAGGAGCCACTTTGTCTTAACCACTCGCTCTGGACCTATTTCCTCTGAAACCTGCTCAATTGTGGGGATAATGGAGTCCCTAGGTTTTGGGCTCATACTCAACCTATTTCTTGTCAACAGGCTGTACCACCTTGGAGAAATGCAATCAGATTTTAGAAAGGACTCTGGGAAAGTCTGAAGGTCCCCTGGCTCTGGTTGCTACTGATGACTAACCCAAGATTCCTGAATTTGCGAATTATTGCTTTTCTCTTAAAACTTATCTTAGGTCTGTTTTTCCTCTTTACCTTTGCCCCACCTGGGATCCCCACTGAATGCTATTTCTTTCATAACCAGAACCAGTCATCACCATGATTTTAGTCCTGTTGGCTCCCCTCTTACCAGGACTCCTCTGGGAGAATGGGAAAGTAATATCTTTGTAAATTTTTCTAATGTGATAGCTATGGCCTGTCTGACTGCTGGATATGCCATAAAGAGCCCTAACCAAACCATAACCCCCTACATTTCAGCCTGCATGACTTGATGACAACTGTTGGTGTTAGGACCATGTCTCTTCAAGCTTGTTGTCAAGTATGTATATTCTAGGATATAGCACTTTCATCTCCAGATGATCATCTACCAAGGATTCTAACCTGCCCCTCCTGAGGATTGCCAGCCATCCAGCAGCTGCTTGACCAAGCAGCCGAGTCTTTTTACTCTGTCACAGTTACCACTTCCACCACTCTCTAAGTCATCCATATCCCCCTCTTCACTGTAATAGAATAGCAAGAAACTCTGGTACCCATAGGCAGGGACAAGGCCCACTCTCAGCAGGAAGTAGCAAGAGTGGTCATCACTCTTTATCCTTTGATTTTGAGATTGTCTTAATCTATTTATAAGAAGACTAATGTAGTTTTTAAAAATCTTAATCAATGGCATACTGCCTTCTTAAAATATGACTGTACTGATTTTATGCAAATAAGATGAACAATTGACAGTGGGGAATGTAAAGGTGACAGTGTACTTTCCAAGATTTAACCATCTAGTTTATTTAGTTTTTCTTTTCTTTTTTTTCCTTTTCCGCCTACCTGATTCAATTACTATTTTCTCAAGACTACATGCGTGCCTCGTTAATCTGATTAATCGCCAGAACGCTGACTTGAAAGAAACTGAGTTAGCCCTCAGCCATCTAGACACTGGCAACCAGGCTGCAATTTTGGACTATGATTTTCTATTGGATGACTTATGAATGACCTCTATGACAGGATTTGAGATAACCATCTCAGAACAAACCAGGCCCTAGGAGACATTCTCTCAGACATCAACCCCAAAGAGTTGCATGACTACCTCCCCCTGTCCTTCTTGTGTACCTATAAAACCTCTTGGCCATTATAGGAAAGGGAAAGGTGGTCTTTGCTACAATAATCAGCCATCTTCCCAGAATGCCAGCATTTTGAATAAACCTACTTTTTCTTTCTACCAACCATTTTCTCTTGATCATTGGATCATGAGCAGCAAGCAGCCAAACCTGAGTTTGGTAACATTAATAAAAACACTTTGTCTGTCAATTCAAGGAAAATGCTGTCTCACTGTCTTTGCAACCCTGAGTCCCAGGTCCTTGCTGTTTTTTACCTTTCCCCAAATGCTGCCCAATTTTTCTGAGAGTCTTCAAAGAGGGCATAATAGACAGAAGTGTTATTCTGCCTGCCACTCTTTATAAGCATTACTGGTCAGGAGGAAACTTGGGCTGGAAAACAAAAACAAAAACAATAGGAAGAAATGTGTGCTAAAGAAAACAATGGGAGGAGAGTGGTCTGCAGAGTTCTGATGTGCTAACAGTGCCACCAATATTGTAATCAGATTGCAATGACCAGAAATGATTTATACAACATTCCTGAGCAATTCTGACATACTGGGCAACATGGGGGGGGGGGAGAAATACTCTGAAAAGGCCTGAAATTTCTTCAAGAGCATGTCTGAGTGTAACCGACAATGTGATATTACTGTACTCCCAGTTAAAAGAGTCACGAAACATTTGGGTGAATATTATTTATTATTATTTTCTAGGTTTTGTGATAAACTTTGTAAGACAGGTCTTAATAACCAAAACACGACTGAAGCATACCTTCAGCTCATGTCTCCTTTTCAAATTAGGTAATAGAAATTGTGTGCATATACCCATACACATCCCCTCATACACATTTACTCATTCTATAACTTTTGGACAAATGTACTTCTTAAGAAGTGAGAGGAGATGTTTCTGTGGACTGTGATCTTTTGCTAGCCATCATGGTGCTATACAATGAAGTTAGTTGAATGCTTATATAATAAGAAATAGATTATACCCAATGGAAAAGCAAGGAGTTTTGATGTGAGGCAAGATACATTGGAGGGAAAACATGCATAAATATCATGAGAAGATCATTTTTTAAATAAAAATTATAGCTATTAAAATAAAGGGATGATTTTCAAATGTATATCAGATGTCTACTTAGGATTCAATAGCATCAATACCACATTTAACATTTATCAGACGTCTACTGTATGCCTGAAATGGCTAGGGCCTGAGATATAAAGATAATTAAGACACAGACTCGGCCATGAAGGAGTTCCCAACTTAAGAGGGAAAAATAACTGCAATAAGTAATATAATAGAAATGCGACCCAAAGTAGAAGAGGAGGGAATAATTAGTAATATGAAAACAATATTAATCTATTAATACTACCAATGCCAAAGAGATCACAAGAAAACTACAAAAAAAGAAAAATAGAAATGCGATGTGACACTGAGGAAACACTGAATAACTACTTTTGGGAAAGTGGTTTGAGAGGAAGCCTCTCTTAGCCTGAGTTTGGAAGGTGAGTCAGGTAAGGAAGGCCATCTTAGGGGAAACTCTATGTGTATGTAACAGCAAGGACACATCAAACACAATTTTATTCACTGGATAGGAGTTTCTGTAGTTTTCCCTGTGGGCTACTCAGAGGCTACAAGCAAGCCAGTATAACAAGAATGTAGGGAGTATTTTGGAGAATGCTGAGGAATAAAAGTGCAAAAGTGAGCTTTGTTCAAGTCACGGAGAGCCGTGGTAAGGGAATTAGATTTCATACTGTAGGCAGAGGGAAACTACTGAGGTGTTGAAATAGAGTGATATATTCAAATTCACGAATTAAAAAATTAAAAATGGTCCTACCTGGCACTCTTGTAAATGACTCCCTTTCCTATCTCAGTCCCACTTCTTTGTGAACACATTCTCATATGCTCATTTGCATGATACATTATCATCTTTAGTAATTTGTGATCATCTTAGCCCTTTCATATTATAAATATTGATTGTTAAAAAAATAGATTTCATTTCATGAGTCCATTCTTTCTTTGTATATAATGATTTTTGCCAAGATAAAAATGTTTTGAAGTAGAGAAGTTATACATGGAATCTAATCTCTAAGATCATTTTTGAAACTGGAAATGCAGCTTGTTGGTAGACTCAAGAGTCTTAGTATGTGTTTTATCACCATAAAAGAAATTTGAAAAATCTCTTGGTTTTTCAAATACAGTGATGACTATTAAAAAGGGGAAGAGTTTTAGAGCTTTCCATTGTGGAAGGAAGACTCTAGATCTGGATGAGTTTACTGTGACCCGTGGGAATCCATAGCTCATTTATTAAATTCAGGAAACAATGTTAAAAACAGTGTTTTTGAAAAAGACATAGCTTGCTTTATATTTTAAATACTAAATAGCAGAAATAAATACGCACTTGAAATAAATGTGCCTAGAATCACAAATTCCTATCCTAATCCAGAATGTTTTTGATTTAGAGAGAAGCAAGCTCATAAAGTGTAGTTATATTGATTAACATTTTTATATTGACCACAGCTTGAATAGTTATGTAGCAATTTTGGCCAGTATTGTAAACAAATTAAGACTTCAAAATAACTGTTGTGCAGTGCTTGCCTATTATGAATATTCAATAAATACCTAGTTGAATCATGACAGTTTTTACTATAATAAATTGCTATCTTAAGTTGGGTACTTTTGTTTAATATTCATAGTATTTACAAGACTGTTGGAACTTTTTGATGATAGGGAAGTAATGTGGGAAGTTGCTGCATACTATTGTAAAGAAGATATCTGTATTTTCTTACAAACTCTTTTCACATCTAAAACTGTTAATATTCATAATTAGATCCCCATCATGTTTCTAGAACACATTTGGTTCTACAGTTATTTCAACAAACATTTCAACAACCATTCCACAGTTATTTCAACAAACACTTATACAAGGCATTGAGACACATGTGAAGAACACATCTATTGGTATTAGTTTTAGTGTTCTGGACGTGTAGGTGCTTAATTTGTAAGTCCAGAGTTTTCCATTATCTGAGAGCAGAGCTCTTTTTTTTTTTTTTTTTTTTTTGCTTTATGGTATGTGGGTAGCTCCCTGACTGGGAATCGAACCCAAGCCGCAGCGCTGACAGCGCCAGTGCCGAAGCCTTAAGCCACTGCACCACCAGGGAACTCCCAGCTCATTTTTTTCTTATCTTCTTTTTTTCCCTGGCACCATCCAAATTCTAGTATACTGATATGCCCGAAACCTATATATAATGTTATTAACCAATGTCACCCCAATAAATTTTAAAAAATTCAAATATATTGAATTCCAGTCCCATATCAGGAAATTGCAAGTCACTTTAATTGAGAATACTTAGAAAACAGAAGTAATTGAGAGTTGGGAAAAAGGATGTAAGAAAAAGTGAATGGTAGTTCAGCTTAGTGGCTAAGAGCTCTGGCTCTGGTGTCAGACTTGGGTTTGAATCATCTCTTTAGCATTCACTAGTTGTGGGACCTTTGATGAGGGACTAAACCTCTGGAAACTTCCATTTTCTCATCCATACATTGATGATAATACTAATATTTATCTTATAAGGTGACATTAAGTGTTAAATGGACTAATGCAAACAAAATTACCACCTGATAGATGGTAAAGAATGCTATATAGATATGCATATAGGAGGAGGTTTTTCCAGTAAAACTTTGGAAGAGGAAAAGAAGGCTGAAGTGGCAACCCCTGCCTTAGGACCACATTCTTTTCTTTAGAATGGGGAGAACTCAGATGTGTTTCAGAGGGTCCTTTGGCCAGAATTACTTCTGAAAAGAGCCCAAGATATATTAACATGTATATTACACAAAGGGTTTGTAAAATAGCTCGTAAGTTGTGCAAAATAGGCCAACATTATAGAGAGCCTTTAAGAATCCACTTTAAGGGAGTTCCCTGATGGTGTAGTGGCTTAAGGCTTCAGTGTTGGTGCTGTCAGCTCTGCAGCCTGGGTTCAATTCCCAGTCAGGGAGCTACCCACATACCAAAAAAAAAAAAAAAAATCCACTTTAAAATTTGTGTCCCTTAAGTCATGGTGTAAGCTGAGACAACAGGACTTAGAGCTAGCTCTAAGTTATAAAAATCAGAAAGGACTAGACAAATTTAAATTATGCCTCCTCAGCATGCAAAGTTTTTGCAATAAAGCAAATAATCATATAATTTATAGTTTGTAAGTTTAAAATTATATAATTTTCTTATTGGAACTTAAAGAAAGTAGTCTTCTGAAAAGTTCATAGTGAGCAAGGGATGAAAAAGGGAAATTAATTATATAGTATTTGGTCATTAATTTAAGATGTCAAGTGGCATCAACAATTTATTTCATGTGCTATCTTTGTTGTTATAATGGTTAAACAGTTGTCTGTAAGAGCTTTCTTAGAGTTACCCATTAGGTTATGTTCCCAGCAAAATATTTCTTGAGTAAGAGCTTAATTTTCTTTTCTTTAATGTATTCTCTTACTAAGGAAGATTAACAAAATTAATTTTTGTGCTAGGAAGTGGGAGAGGATACTACTGTGCTTTCTGTAGGAGGCACTATTTGGTGTATTTGGGTACATTTCCCAAATATTCAGTAGTTATGAGTGGCTCCACCAATGGACATACATTTATATCCAATGATCACTTGAAAACCACACTTAATGAGCTCATAGTTGTTGATGTTAACAAAGGTACAATGGGGCTCTGCATACACACACAAAAATATATGTAGTTCTATGTGTTTTATTTAATCTGCTTGAAATTAAGCTCAGCATATCTATAATATGCTACATGAAACATCAACTATTTTGAACTTAATATTATGCATAATATATTCATAAAGATTATAAAATGTTTTTAGCATTTATTTTCAGATGAAAGGTTAAAACTATAAAGATGCACATTAATGTTTAACCTTTTGTAAGAACTCTGAAAAATGATTGAAGACACGCCAATGAGATGCTGAAGGAGAGAGAGAGCACTTAGCCTTGGAGACCCAATTAGAATGATAAGATAATATAGACAAATAATATAGAAGAAATAGAAGATTGATTCAAAGTGGTGGGAGGGTAGAAAAGTAATACAGAAATTATAAAACAGGTTTTGGATTCAAGTAACTAAAACCTGTCATTAAAGTAGAAGTCAAAAGAATTTCAAATACATATTATGACTATAAGGAGTGTAATTTCAGATATTAGGGTTCTGTGTATAACATATTAACAAATACAACATTTAATTCTTAATTATAAAGATCTTCAAGAATGTTTTAGTTATGGTATATTCCACTAGATAATTATGTTCCCCAAAGGCAAAGGGTATAATGGTAATTTGAAAATGGATCCCTTCCTTAGTTACAAGAATAGATTAAAATATGTTTTTCCTTTCCTACTTGCAGAAACCCACAGTTTTTTCGTTGTGAACACTGGATATTTATTGTTTTATCCAAGTGAAGGATGTACATTTTTCAGGAAAGGAGTTACCTGGCTGGTTATTCTGAAGTAATAGTTCTCAGAGTATGGTCAGAAGATCAGTAGCAGCAGGAGCATCACCTGAGGCAGAAATGCAAATTCTCTGGTTCCACCCAAGACCTACTGAATCAGAAACTCTGAGGGTGGGTCCAAGCCAAAGCTTAAGAATGACTGTCCTAAAGGGTGGCACTTACAACTCTGCTGGTCAGACGTCTGATGAGGAAAGACAATATGGTGACTTATGAGTGGCATGTTTAAAACACTTTGTGACACTGTAAAAACCTAAATCAAAAGCCTTCTCCTCTATGCAGTATTCCCTGATCACTTTAATGAAAATAAAACAATATTTCATCTATTCTAGTACTATAGAAATTTCCCTGGTTAGAATAGGCCCAGTTATATATTTATTTATTTTTCTTGCAGTGAACAATATGTCATCTTGTAATTGATACGTTTAAAAGTTAAAATTAAATTGAGTAAATGTAAACAAATATGGGAAATTTATTGCACTGTGTTCAAATTTCTACTTTAGTGTGGAGTTCAGACATGATAGTAAAGAGGAAAAGAGAGAACATGTATGAGATATAAAGGAGGAAAGGAAAGAAGTATGGAGAGACTTAGGAAGAACTTTCAGGGAAAGATGGAGGGTGTAACCTACCTTTACTCCTGAGTATTGATTTTTCCTTTGACTTTTTAGTACATGCTCAAAGTCATTATTAGTTATTTCATAGTGTAGTAAGATTTTTTTCAATTAAATTTTCAAATTCAATTTAATTTAATTTTAAAATTGTTTGGATTTCACTGAGCTTGGAACTCCTGGAACAGGGCTGAAAAAATTCCTCTTTTAAGGGAACTCATAGTCTAGGGCAGTTTCTCAACCTTGGCACTACTAGTATTTAGGGCCAGATAATCCATTGTTTTCGGTCTATCTTCTGCATGGTAGGATGTTCAGTAGCATCTCTGGGCTCTACCCAGTAGATAGATGACAGTAGCACACCTATCCACAACCGTGACAATCAAAAATGTTTTCAGACATTGCCAAATGCCCCCCAAGGGGCAAAATCTTCCCATGGGGAACCACTGGGCTAGTGGAATAAACAGACAAAAATACAGAAGTTTTTCACACACCAGAGGTTACACCAGAGATCTGACAAGAGTGCAGTGAAGGAATACCTCACAAAGATGGGAGGTGGGTGGGTGGGAAAGTTAGGAAGACTTTGGGCTGAAAATAAAGTGGAATGGAATCTTGAAAACTGAGCAGCAGGCTGTGGGAGAAGTGAAGGAGAAGGGAGGAGGAGAAAGAAGGAGGGGGGAAGAGCAAGGAGTGATGGGGAATTACTTGTTCTAGGCTACAGGCATTGAATGAGCAAATGCACAGAGGCCTGAACCAGAGTGTTATATGAAGGGTCCTAGAAGCTGTAAGTGCTGTTTCCCAAGTGTAAAGTGTGAGGTGTGCAGGGATAGTGTGGGCTTTGCAGCCCCAAGGCTACAGAACACATTTTTCATAGCCCAAGGTCAGTCTTCTATTACTTGTTACAGTGAGGTTATAATTATGCATTTTTCTCTTGACATTTCTGGGAAGCCCATGAAGTACTCGCCAGTATGCTTAATCCCAAAAGTTAATAGACTGTAGCATCTTTTATTTCTTCACCTAGCACTGAAATCAGTTGAGCTTTTGCCAAATCTCAGATTTTTTTTCTTCAAGTTTGGGGCAGGAACATTTAAAAAGATGCATAATATTTGAAAATGGAAAGGAAAATTGTTTTAGCAATTTGTTTTTTATTCAGCCTCAGACTTTTCATAAAGGTAAAGAACAATTTTATGGATATTGCTATCATTTTATTTGAGTTCTTTGACTTATTGTGAGCCTTGGGAAAACAGGATCAGTGTCTTCTTAATGCCACAAGTATAGAAGATGCTTGATTAGTGGATTTATTGGATAAATATACTTACTTTTGTTATTAGTAATAGTAGCAACATTTTATCTTAGTCCATTTGAGCTGCTATAACAAAATACCATAGACTGAGCAGTTTATAAACAACAGAAATTTATTTTTCATGGTTCTGGAGGCTGGGTAGTCCAAGATCAAGGTGCTGGCAGATTCAGTGTCTGGTGATATCCCACTTCCTGGTTCATAGATAGCTGTCTTTTCTCATGGCAAAAAGGGAAAGGGGTCTCAGGGGTCTCTTCTACTGTCAGCACATTAGTTTTCAACATAAAAGTTTGAAGGGACACAAACATTCAGTCTATAGCACCTTTCTATAGAGCACAGTACATGATAAACTTCTCAAAGATGTGATCTCATTTGATGACAACAGCAATCAAATGAGGTAAGAAATTTTCTTGAACTCCATTACAAGTTGTATTTTAGCCTTGACCCCATGGTACCCAAGCCATATTTTCCTACATCTACACTGAAAGAAAACTGATAACAGAAACATTTTGTGTTTCACATAAGTGCTTATTGTAATGGTAGATAAATGATAGAGAGGATAGGCATCATAGGTTTATATTTTCAACTGTTTTAAAGTCCTAGAATTGTAAAACAATAAAGCAAGGAGGATACATAACAGTCAAATGTTTTGATTTCACAGGTGAGGAAACTTAGGTCACATAGCTACTTAATGTAAAACCACAATTATAACCCACACCTCTGGACTCCTCTTTTTGGGTGGACACATCAGGATTTATTAATAGGTATGATTACGTGAAACTCCGATGTGTCTCTAAGTAGAAGACCACATATCTGCACTGTAGAAGCCCAGACTATGGAGGTTTCTCTTACGCAGTTTGTCTTCTGTAGGTAGCTATGTTTCCAAAGAAGGCTGACTTCCAGGACATAAGAAATAACACATTCAAAAAATCATATGCATGCCTATTCTTTCATACCATTATTTAACAATGCTATCTAGGTGTCCAAATATAACAACCTGTTTTATTTTTCCCAGAAAAGGAAGCAGGGGTCCAGAAGAGGTTATATTTTGCATCAGATTTTGTAAGCCAAGTCAACATCCGTGTCTTCCTAACAGTGAGTCATCTCTACTCCTTATAAATAGGGCAGGAGGGCAGCTGGAATTTCCCAGCTCACTCCTACGTCACTGCTTCCTGGCTCTGCTGCTCTTTATCCTCTGTGGCACGACTTCATTGGCATAAAAGTGGAGCAGATACTACCGCAGGCACCTATACGGACTCAGATGCCTCAGGCGTGTGTTGTGTTAAATGTAGGGCAAAACAAATGTCTAACTTTAACAACAGTGTGAATTATTGAATCTCTTCTCAAGTTTTATTGCTCAATATTCCACCCAGAAAGGAACACTGATCATCCTCAGACTATCAAAGACCAGCTGTGATTGACAAATGCAAAGCTTGTCATAGGTGACAAACCTCAGTGGCTAGATCACCACTGAAAGAAAAACACTTTGAACTGTCACGCTTCTCTCCTTGCTCACATGAAAAAAATTTTTTTAAACCCCAAAAGCAAATCAAAGTTCCTATACCAAGTATCACTTACTAGTCTTGCTTGCTCCTGAAACTTGAAAGCACTAGGCCTTTGTTTAGGAGGGTATGTGAGTGTGTGTGTCTTACAGTGGTTCTCAACCTGTGGGTCACGACCCCTTGGAACTGTATTAAAGGGCTGCGCCATTAGGAAGGTTGAGAACCACTGCAGTGGCAATCTTGAGAATAGGAGGGAAAAAAAACTTATTGAAGATGGATTAAATTCCTATTGTAGTTAGTACATCTGGGACACACACTTCAGCTCTTAAAATAACATACTCTCTTGAACACCTGTTAGTTTTACATTCCATGTGTACAACTTGAATATCCAATGGCCTTGCTTTGAGGGAATTCATCGTATCTTACTAATCCTCTCACTGTCTAGGTCAATGGGGAACACAGAATAAATGTGCTGAAACTAAATTAGATCTATGAATTCAAAGTTTTAGGATGCCACTTAATCATGCAAATCTTGTTCTCTAAGACTTCACCTGCCAAGGAAAAATTCAAGAGCTTGTAGGGTCACAGCAGGATTAAACTACAGCATTCCTTTTATAATTGGCATTTGGACCCTAAGACCTTTCTTTCCCTTGCTGTTTCTTAAAATAAAGCAAAACAAGACAAAACAAAAACAAAACTAAATGAAACAAAACTCCTGCGACTTAAAAGGAAAAAAAAAAAAACAATAATGAGAAAGTCTCTAGTCTAGACCGGTAGATGTCCCTGACATCGGTGGGCCCAGATGCAGAGGAAGAGAGAGAAGAGGGAGCCCCCCTTCTTTTCCTAATCTTTTTTTTTATTTTTTTATTTTTTTAATTCATTTTCTTTTCCTAATCTTATCCATGCCCTACCATGAGAGGCTTGGAGAGCACATGTAATCAGCCCAGAAGGCAAGTCCAAGCTTGATGCCCACCAAACCCCTTGGTTCTAGGGTTTTGCACTCCATGTAGTATGGCCCACCCATGGGAGAATAGACTGGGGGAAGAGATCCATTGAGGACCTGGAATTGGTCTGCCTTAATGTCATTCAGAGAGAGAATTTGGGGTCTTGGTTCCAAGAACATGGTCTGGATGGGGGTTGCTTGTGTATCAGGTCGACATGGGGTCCTGCTGGGCATGTTCCCTTGACCCCTAGGATACCTTGCCTTATGTGGAACATAGCTGGAAGAAGTTCTCTGAAAGGCAGCATTCAGGGCAGGATTCCCAGTTGCTCAGATCTATGGGAAATACTGCTAAAAAATCACCCTAAGAACTTGTTTAAAATCCAAATTCTTCGATCCTACTTCCAGATATTCTGGTGTAGTAGCTCTGTGGTAGGGTCCAGGAATTTGCCTGTGCAACCAGAGGTGGATATTCTGATGTTTCTGGGTTTGGCTCTGCTCCTCTGGGGGATGTTTACCTGAAGGAGAGAGGCCTCTTTCCTCTGCCCTCTGACAAGCCCTGAGTGACTCACAGTCCTCCTGTTGCTGAACTCCTTTTGTTTGGATTGCCAGCGCCACTGCTGTGCCTCTTGCAGATATCGCCTGCTTCCTCTATGCCAGCACAGGTTCTGTCTCCTTGCTGCCACCACTGGTATTTGTTCTGTCCTTCACTCCTAGGAGAACTTGTTATTGTCCCGTTGCCACTGCTATCAGGCTATAATTGCTGGCCTGTTTCTATGGCAAGAAGTAAGAGCTTGTACTTCTGTCAGCTAAACTTAGAAGCTTTGTCACTAAGTGACAATGGCACTGTGGGACCCTCTCCCCACCTCAACTAGAGCTGTGTGGTAGGCACACCTCTAGATAGTTCTTGTACCTGTTTTCAGAGACCTGAATGGGCACCGTCTTTCAGTATTCCCATTTTCTTTCCTCCCAGAATTTAGTACAGCCCTTCGATCCTCCAGAAGTTTCTGATTCTGTGTACTCAAGACCTGGTTCTCAGCCCTGACGTCCTTTTCCTCTCTTCTTTCAGGAAGATTGCATCACTTCCTAAATTTCCTGGATTCCTGGGGCAGGTAGGCCTGCAAACTGAACTTCACTATGAGCTGTCACATTTACGTAACAGATTTCTTACAGGATTAGATACATAATTGCAAAATCACTCCCTACGATTTTTGTAAACAACTGGTGAGAAGAATGAAGACTGGACAAGACCAAAATTATGTAATTATGCATCTGTTTAAAGATATAATAAAATATGGTCCCAGAACACCAAAAAGTTAGTTAAGAAATAGTTAGGTATTAAATAAAAATTTACATTACTTTGTGAATAATAAATTCTGCTGTGGTGAACCTGTGCCCATAAAATAATGTCTGTGCATTGTGTATTATATATGAATATTTACTATAGTACAATAAATATAATAAATATAACGTAATTGCATTTGTCAAAATTTTTTACTTCATATGTCTTAAAATAATATTTTAAGATATTCATTTAAGTTTGTTCCCAGGTTGATTTTATTCTTTCTTTGCCTTTACTATATTTTATTCAGTGGAATCCACTGCTTCTGAGAAGTAACTTAGTAGAACACTTAACAGAGAATCAAATGTTTGTCCTTTGAGTAATAGATCTGGTCTGGGCATAAGAGAGAAAATTTAGAATAAAACTATCAGATTAACCCATTTTTTTTCCACCTGCAACTAGGTAAAAATTTCCAGGAGAGAGTGAAGACTTGGGTCCCTGATAAGAGTTCTGCCCAAGTTCTGAAGGTAGAGGATAAGAAATACTTCCCCTACACCTCTTCGCCATAGGTTTTAGGAGTGAAGGTTAAAGAGGCCCATAATATAAGTTCTGGCAGAACTCAGAATTTCTACATCTCCAGCACAAAGTGGGACTATGATAAATATTACTGAGGTACATCTGGACAGGTGGATATAGGAAAACCACATGGAGTTTCTTCAAAGCACAGGGCAGTAGGAGAGCAGCAGAATATTTTATGTGTCCAACAGTTGCATAGTCATGGAAGAGAGCTTCAGAGCTGCATGATCTTGCGGTAGAAAATAAAGGATATAGCAGGGAAGTTGGTCCTGTATGGAGTAACAATTTAAGATTAGGTGGGAATGAGAATGCACAAGTGGATCAGACAAGATATCTGATTTCCCATATTGTTGTTTCTTCCTTGATTTTTACTAATTATCTTGCAGTATGTAATGCTATAGCATAGTCTAATGATAAACTCTGTATTTCATCAATTCCAGAATAATCTTAGCGATTGTTTCTTCAAATAATGCCTTTGTCTCATTTTCTGTCTCTCTTCTGAGATTCCAATGAAATGCATGTAGGGTCTTCTCAATGTATTTTCTATGCCTCTTACTTCCTCTCCTGTATTTCTTATCTTTATGTCTTTGTGTTTCATTCTGGATAATGTATTGTGACCTATCTTTCAGTACACTCATTTTTTTTCAGCAGTGTCTAGTAAACTGTTAAGTCTGTTTATTGAATTCTTGATTGCAATTATCCAGTGTTTTGGTTCTTGGATATCTAATTTGCCACTTGTTTCCTGTTTTCTGCAGAACTTTTAAGCTTAACTTTTATCCCCTTGAACTTAACAAATACAATCGTTTATATCTCTGTTTAATAATTCCAATATCTGGAGCCTCTGAAATATGGTTTTGTTGCCCATGGTTTATATTCATATTATCTGCTCTCCACATATGTCTGGATATTTTGATTGTATGCTAGACATTTAAAAAAAATAATTTCCACACACAAAGTACAGAAAAACTTTGAAGCCTAAAATGATGTTTTGTCCACCAAAGAGGATATTTAATTGCTTTATCCAAGTGACTGTGTGTACTAATAATTCAAACTAAATTTAATCCAAGTTGTAGGAATACTTTACTTCTGACTTACCCTTACTTCTAGGGTGCAGCTATTTGGGCTATCAGTCCAAAATGAGGGATAGTTTATGAAATTCCTACCTTTCCTGGCTCTAGACATCAATTTTTACAGCTCTGTGAAGATACCAAAAGTACAACTCAGCCTCTTGGCAAATACCTCCAATTCAAAAGTGGCCCCAAGTACCACGCTTACCTATTTGAAATCCTATCTCTTCTGTTTTTGGGGACTGGTAATTCATCATATTGTATTGTATTGACTTTTTGATACTTCCAAGATTTTTATTTCTTCAAATTTCATCAAGCTTTCTTAGTTATCTTTGGAGAGAGGATTGCTTCACATTACCTAGTCTGCCAGCAGAAGCAGAAGTAAGTTTTGATTAAAAATGCTTTACTGGACTTAAAGCCAAGCCATCTTGGAGCTATGGCCATGACTGTGAAAAAAATTGGTGACGTGAGATAAAGAACACTCTTAAGAACCATACTGATTTTGAACCACAGATTATGGTGAGATTTTAAAGAGAGTACTATAGTATATTTTAACTTTCTTGTACAGATTCAAATTAATCTTCAGAAAGACAAAATGCAAATTTAATGTTAGAGCTTGATGAAGAGACTAAATTTTCTGAGTGTCTGAGGAATACCTAAGAAGAAAAAGCAAAGCAACTATTTCTGATGATCCTATGGTTCTGAATTTTTAAGTGGGAGTCAGTCCACCAGTTCAGGCTTGGGCTTACTTGCGTAGGGGATCCTGTTAGTATGAAAAACTGGCTTCATTACATAGATGCAGGAGTGGAGTGGGGATGGAGGGGTAGGGGATGCTTTGTAGGAGAAAGCTATATTTAGTAGTAAGGTCTGATTCTTCTCTAGCCTTGGAGGGGAGATGTTCATGAGTAACTAGTAGGTCTGGCTCAAGTACCTCTCTTCTTTGTCTGTAAAAAGCTGAGGGCCTTGCTGTGGAGTGCACTCATGAAAAGAACTCTCACAACTCATAATTCATAACTTGAGACTAGCTTGAGATACCTTGAGGAACCCAAGAGAGATCCCTGGCTCTAGGAGGACCTGTGGGCAGCCACAATGACTTACTTTTACCCAGAGAGATAACCCTTCTTCAGAGATGGGGGAATAAATTGAAAGAGGAAGAAGACATGGTCTGGCAATCCACTGCTGTGAGCTGCTGCTTTAAGCAAGACTGCTGTTTCTCCTTCTTATTTTCTCCTGAAAATATTCTACTAAAGTTGTTTCCCAGCAACCATCAGAGCTGTGCTGAGAGCATCCGGGCAATCTGATGAGTCTGGGGAGATGCCAGCCACACAGCCTTATACAGCTTGTCATGTGAGAGTTCTTGTTCCTGAGAGACAAACTCAGAGCAGAGACCCTCTTGAGGTAGCTTATGCAAACAATGAGAATTTGTAATAAGGATATAAGACACTCACAAAATCTGAGGCAGAGAAATAGCTAAGCCTCAGGAATAAACGGGACCACAGACTTGAACATCTCTCCCTCTATATGTCTGATTTCAGGTTTCTTTTTCTCTATCTGTGGACTAGCTTTGCTATGTTTTCATGAACAAATGGAAAAATAAAATTGCTAAAAGTACCAAAGTTGCATATTCCACCTTCAACTACCTGGAAAGAGACAGCTGTCTCCCTCTTTTCCAATCGAGATTCTGGAGTCAGATGCCTTCTCCTTGCTCAACCAACTGTGATCACGGGGTAGGGCCATGAAACAGAAATATGGCATTAGGATCCTTGCTTTTAATCTTATGGATGAACAGCAACTTACAGGAAAGTTGGTGGGAATGTGAGGGTGGAGTTTCAGACACTGTAAAATGGCTCTACCAAACAAACTCTTTGATTTTTATCCAATTTGTTATATTTATGAACATTCTGAAAAAATTCTTCATTTGTACAACCAAGAACTGATAAACAATTAATTAAAAGATTGTATCTGTGAAGAAATTATAATTGATTGGTTAATGGCTAATGTAAATGTGGATGATGTAATTTCTTAAATGTATTTCTAATATTTGAGTACATATTATTTTGGCATATGTGTGTGTGTGTCTCAGATATTTTGAACACTATCATTAGAAAATTTATGAAAACATTAATGGAATCATATATATTCAGTTCCTGTGAGAATGTTGAGTTCAACTTTCTTAAATAATGAAGAAACTGAGAACTCAAGTTATGTAATTGTAAAAGTTTTTTAAGCTACTTTTAGGTTTTTGATCTAAATGCTTTAAAAGAAGTCTCTGAAAATAGTGGTTAAGAATTAAAAAAGACTAAAGACCAATAACATAGCTTACAACCTGTTATAAAGATTTATAGTATCCAAAGATATGGTGAAAGAAAGGGATTGTTATTAATTTTTTTACACCAGAGTAGAAATGGTTTCTTTTTAGTATTACTACTCTTGCTTCTGGTATATATCTATTATCTGTTAAGCTGATCCTTGCAAATTGTCTCAATTCTTAGACAAAGGAAGTTAATTCATGGGTCTCTTATAAAGAAAAACTAGCTGGGTGTGTTAAAGCCACATGAATCATGTGGGATATTGCTTAGGGCTATATTTATCATGGATTAAAGAATGTTTTGAAGGGAAACTATGTCTAACTAAAATTACACAGTTCACCTCTGTTCCAAGAAATGCATCTTTTCAGTATGCTGTTGAATGTACCCACCCTTCTAAACTGTTAGCACTCCAGGAAGAAATTCTCCCAAAGTTGTGAGAAATCATCCCTGAAAGTTTGAATTTTTCCTAGAGAGTCATATTTCTATCATTGTTTTAACTGCCTTTTCAAATCCTCTTGATAATCAATTGCTTCTCTTTTTATCTTGGTGGTATTTATACTTTTCTGTTTATTGCCTTCCATTTTCACTCTAATCCAACCTATAAACCACAGTCAAGTGAGGTACTCGATATGCCAATTGTGTTCTCTTCTCACTTCAAGAACCTGAAGTGTCTCCATATTACTTTCCAAATTAAATTCTAGCCACTCATCCTGAATTTCAGTGTTCTCAATCTGACATCTCTTGTTGACCTTATTTCTTCATAAATTTTAATACTTGTCCTTTACCTCACGAAGGAGATAGGAAGATGGGCTCAGTGTGTGCCCTAAGCATTTAATGCTCAGTCCCCACTATTAAATTGTATTCTATTTACTTTCCTTTCAGAGGCTGCCATGACTCTTCTTTAAGAGGCAAGAACAAAGGTAGCCATGTGAGTAGTTAAGTCAGGGGCAGCCAGACCAGCTTTCTGCCAGGAATCTGTCTCAGGGAGGCTCATCTTTGGCTGTGCTTGCACTGTAACTCATTTTAATCCCACCCCCTCTCCAAGCTAGGAGCTATGTTTTTCTAGAATTTGTTCTCAATATTTATCCTCATCCTTACTGTTTGGAAGCTGGCCTTTAAGCCTACTTTTGTCTTTGCAATCTGATGCTGTCTCTGCAGTGACTTGGTGGTAACCATTGTTCTTGTACCCAATCATTTTTTCCAGACTTCATCATGGTCATTTTGATGCCCCTCCTTTTGACCATTGCAAACCACTAGCACTCCCATGAGAAGCCACATGCTACAGTTGTTAGGAGCACAGCCTCTTTAAGCAAACTATCAGGTCTTAAAACCCAACACTACGTTGTGCTGGGTGTGTGACTGAGGCAAGTTACATAACCACTGCATGCCTCCATTTTCTTCTGTAAAATGGAGCTCAAGGGCTACCTTCTCAAAGGCTGTTAAGAGGCTTGAGTTAATACAAGCATAGTGATTAGTTATTCTTCTCAGCTTAGCTGTTCTGCCTTCATGAAATACAATCACCCACACTACTGCTCTTCACTAAAACTCCTGGCCCTTTTTAGAGCTGACTTGGTTTCTGGCACTTACAGTTTGCATCTGTCCCTTTCTCATTTCAATGCCAAACTGTTTTTGTTTTTGTTTTTTAATTTCCATCTTTAACACCATAATCTTTTATTTCTCTCACCCACATGAATAGCCACCTTTTCTGAAATGTTTCTCATTGGGCTAGCCACCTATTTGGATGCTAAATTTTGTACTGACCAGCATTGTTTCTTAACCAGTTCTTACATCTGTATCTTAATCTCTCCAACCCAATTCAATACTTTGAGGTGCAAAGGATCAAAGAAAATTTCTTGGAATCATTCATAGCCCATAGAATAGTAGATACTTAATAAGTATTTGTTTGTCTGAATGAATTTGAGTAACTACACTTCCTTAAAAGAGCCTAGAAGCCTTCCAGAAAGGTTTTCAGAGTATTAACTTTAGAAGACAGATTGATGGATGAGAATTTTCTGATTGCCTGTATTCCATGTGATTCTCAGAAATGAGGCATGGCTAGCCCGAGCGAGCTGAAGGCAGGAAGAACCTTCTTGACATCACTGTCTACGCTTTTAAGAAGAAGGAAGTTCCTAGGTTCTGTTAGCAGACATAGCCTAAAACTGAAAGAGGGTATAAATGAAAAGGATTATAAAACAAACAAGTAAGCAAACAAACAAATAAGACCTGGGCGAAGTATTTTCAGTGCTAGAGACAAAGGATCTGACCTAGGACCTGACTTTTGATCCAGACTGACTCATGGAACAGGTTGTCTTTCCCCCTTAGGCTTTTCAGCTCTCTAATGTGCAAAATGAAAATATGGGCTAGATCTGGTCCTGTTTTCTCTATACAATGATTTTTTTTTTAAAAATGAGAATGTTGCTTTACATTTTATTTTTATTTTTATAGTTTTTCTTGTGAGGTTGAATTTCCTAATTAAACTGGGTTTTTCCCCATCTCTGACAATGACATCACCATCTACTAATTGTTTAAACCAAAAATGTGGAACTTCTTGATTCCACCTTTCGTTCATTCTTGCCATCCACATTGTGAGTAAGTTCAATCAATTCTGCTTTAAATACAAATTCCAAATTTATTTGCTGGTTCTCAGTCCAATCTACTTCTTTTCATCTCCCCTGCCATAAACTGAATCTAAGCCATAACAATTTTTCATTTAGATTGTTGAAATAATCTTCTTGGTCTCCATATTTTCACTCTTACTCCCCTCCCATCTATTCTCAGCATTGCAGCCAGAATTATCTTGTAAAAACAAATTTGATCATAGTACTTTCCTGTGTTAAATACTTTAATATTTTCTTTTTGTGCTTAAAGTAAGATTTAAATTAATCGCCATCGTCAATAGGGTGCTATATGATTTGGCCTCTGTTTACTTCGCCAGGCACAACTCAAGACTTACTTTATTTTACATACTCTCTTCTAGACACATTTATTTTCTTTTAATTTCTCAAACACACCCTGTTCTTTTATAAGGTGTGATTTTAAAAATACGGTGAATGTTTAAACGAAAAGATTTATTACAGTAAAAGACATATGGCCATTAATCCCCCTTAATACCCCTCACTTTGAACACATTTATCTCATTGCTCTTGTCACTTTCTGAAGCAGTTCTGGAAGTCCTCTTTTGTGAGCGTCTGAGAAATGGGCAAATAGTTTCATCCCTCATCATGACTTGACACTTCTTGTCACCCATCGCTTCTGGTATGGCAATTTCAGTCAAATAAAAACATTACAGTGTGTCTTCATCCACCTTATTCACTGGATCTGGCATCATTCTTGCTTTTCCCCAAAGTCAAAATGGCCAGGAAAGGTAAACGTTTTGAATCGATTCAGGACATCGAGGCAGCCACGACAGCACAACTAAAGACACTCACTAAAGAGGACTTCCAGAGCTGCTTCAGAAAGTGGGAAGAATGATGGGGCAAGTGTGCTCAAAGTGAGGGGGAACATTTTGAGGGGATTAATGGAAATATGTCTCTTACTGTAATTAATTTTTGGTTTTAACATTCATTGTATTCTTTTAATCACCCCTTGTATAGTCCAGGGTGTTTGCTCTGGCTGTTTCTACTACATGGACTGATCTTAGCCCTGTCATTTGAATGGTCTGCACCTTCTCATCCTTCAGGTTTAGTATTACATAATTACATTAATGTGTTTTTTACGAAAGAAAAAGAGCTCAAACCATTAGACCTATATATTGGTCTGTCACAATAATGTGTAATAATATTACAGTTTCTGTTTTCAAGCCTTAACTTAGAAAATTTGTCAATGATTTTATTAAAATCAATCTTCTTTGAATAATCAGGTTCATTAGACAGTTAAACCAGATTTGTCTTTATTTATAGTTAATCACAGAATAATTTTATCAAGTTTAATTTTGAAAGGCCTCTCTTACATGAAGCAACAGATATAGTTTAGAAAATCTTAAACAAATGAATACAGTTGGTAGAATCATAAAAATCCTACTACACAATAATTTTCAGATATTGTAAAATTGTCCATATCACTGCTTCTTTGAGATAGATTCCAGTGGCTTTCAAATGTTTCTTCCCTCAAAAATGTTTCATTAAAGTATTTTCACAAGAAAATTTATTATAAATTTGTTATATTTGCTAAAAACTTCTGAAGTTCTGCAGACTCCCCTCCCCCAATAAAGAACCCAGAGAAAATCATTAAATGCTAGCAAAAATCGACATTATTTATTTATTTATTTTTAATTCATTTTTATTAGACTTATTGGGGTGACATCTGTTAGCAAGGATTACATAGGTTTCAGGCATACAGTTCTACAGTGCATTGTCAACTTGTTGTATAATCAGTTCACCACCTAATGTGACTTCTCTTTCCATCACCTTATATTTAGCTTCCCCCCTTCTCCCACCTCCTCCCCTTTCTCCCCTCCCTAACCCACTCGTCCCCAAATAAACATTAAACTATTGATTGTGTCCGTAGGTTATTTGTTTGTTCATTTCTTTTTTCTTTGCTTTCAGTTTTATATTCTGCATATGAGTGAAGTCATACAGTTCTTTGTTTTTTCTGTCTGGCTTATTTCACTAAGCATGATGATCTCCATGTCCATCCATTTTGTCGCAAATGGCAATATTTCATCTTTTCTTACAGCTGAGTAATATCCCATTGTGTATATGTACCACAGCTTCTTTATCCAGTCATCTGTCACAGGGCACTTTGGTTGTTTCCATGTTTTGGCCACTGCGAACAGTGCTGCGATGAACATTGGGGTACATAAGTCTTTGCGGACGAAGGTTTTCAAGTTCTTTGGGTAGATCCCCAGAAGGGGGATTGCTGGGTCAAATGGTAGGTCCATTCCCAATTTTCTGAGGAACCCCCACACTGCCTTCCACAGTGGTTGTACCAGTTTGCACTCCCACCAGCAGTGTACCAGAGTTCCTTTTTCTCCACATCCTCTCCAGCACTTGTTATTCCTTGTCTTGTTGATAATAGCCATTCTCACAGGTGTGAGGTGGTCTCTCATTGTGTTTTTGATTTGCATTTCCCTGATAGCTAATGAGGATGAGCATTTTTTC